>CAIGRB010156951.1:29559-59524 GCA_903798255.1 Fraxinus quadrangulata
GCTTTCGCCACCAGATCGATCATACCATCTCCACCAATAGAAGGAACGCTACTCGTCTCTCTCTCCTCTCTCCCTCGTTTTTCTAGAAGAAGCCGCGCAACCACAATTGATACATTGGTTATCAGAAGCAGATAGAGTGGTCTGAAACATGTGATGCTCCTAAATATGCCCCAGCCCAGAAATGGGAATCCTGTGTATGACAACAGAACTAAAATGGCAGCTGCTATAGAACAACAAATTCGAGTGTTCTCTGAAGCTGCAATGGCAATACATATTTGATTTGCGGTGCGTAAGTTCTGATGGTGAGGTCGTTGGAATCCACTGTCTGTGGAAGGAGTTTGAATTGATGACGAAACTGGAGATGATGCTTCCTTGTCACCAAGCAAATCATCTGCTCTGGAGCTTTCAATGTTTCCGTCATTGTCACTTTCACGCATTAATAGCTCGTTTGGTAAGGTGGGCAGTAAGGTACTGGACAATATTAGGAAAGAAAATGAGGTTAAAATCTTGATTTTTGTAAAGTTTAGTCCTATCTAATATTGCGTATCAAATATACCTTAAAGGTTGTGCTTTGTCTTCAGAGTTATTGAGCTGGTCAAATTGGTCACGAGAGTCGTGATTTGCCAACAAAGAACCAGAGACTTTCTCTTCATGCTGAGGGGAATCTGCATTGATAAAGGTATTGGACAACTAGAAAAATAAGAACATCCACATAAGGTATCGAGTAAAGAGAGACTTGTCAAACAAGCATTTGTTATTGCAACATTCTAGGTAGATGACTGTTACAGTGTTATGTACAAGAGCCGATTAGTTAAAAATTTTAGGGTGTAGTGAAACAAAGCTGTGTGTATTCAGATGACACTATTATTTATCTTTAGCAATTAATCACTTGACATTCAATGTATCTCTATAGGCAGTTCAAGGTACTCATTTTTTGACCTTGTATCTGGCTGCTGTCTGTATTATGGTTCACTGATAGCCAGTGGTAAGATATATCTCATTTCCTTAAAACACTCTCAAACTAAATAGGAAAATATGAACATGCTAATACAAACCAGACAAATATACACTCCAGTATACATGTGTGTATGAGTTATGTTGCAACTATAGCTGAAACACTCTAGCACATTGTTTTTGAAAATATCGTACTACATATTTGCCAATATGAACTTCTCATTTCAGTGAGATTGTGCTTGTGAGAGAGAATGATCAAAGTGCTTATAAGACCACAGGCCAAGCTTTAATTTAGTGATGTAGGACCTAATGGAGTCATTGTTATATACCCCTATTTTCAAAATCAATATTTATGGTGGCTCATATTCCTAGCTATGTGACTTCCAGGAACAATTACAAGTACTCCTCAGGTTTCCCAATCTGCAATGAGAAAAAGGTGTTTGTTTTGATAGACTGATACTATTGTTACAAGCACGTGGGATAGACATCCTTTAAGACTGCCTTGTAAGGGAAGGATATAACCAAATTACTTATAAACCCACAAGTCAAGCTTTAATTTAGCGACATCGGACTCAATAGAGTCGATACATGAATCAAAAGATTTCAAAACAGAAATATAACGCTGTCATTCAGAGTTCAGACGTACAAAATTAGAAACTTTCCCGGCGATGAAAGTGCAGTATCAAGGAAGAAGATTGGAATAATTAAAATAACTTAAGCTGATCATGCTATGGAATTGCCTGAACTGATAGTTTCACATCCTAATTGTGAATTTGATCTTAACATACTATGCTCCAATTAGGCTTAGCTTCCTTTATTAAAATGTCACAGAGTTACGCCAATTGCCCCCAAGATTATGCACTCAATCTCTTCATCAATAAAATTTACTTAATTCACTTCAAAACAGCAAGAAACGTATTATTTAACCATATAAGAAAAAACAAAAAAAAGAAAAAACCAGCCCAAATTGTCCAACTGAAATTCAAATTCAGCGACAGCATACACAGGTAAATAGATCAAAATATTAGAAAATATAAAATTGGGGTTACCGGAGGACAATTGATCGGGTTGGTCAGGGGCGGAAGGTATGGAGTGGATACGGCCGGTAATTAGGGCTAAACGGTCAGATCCTCTATCAACAATACGGCGTCGTCTGGCTTCTCGATCGTAATTGATTCCTGAGCTGGCCATTGATCACCGGAGAAGAACGAATCCGAGAGTTGATTTGTTACAAGGAAAGGTTGTAGTGTAGATATGATTTTTCAATTTTCAATCTCTGAAAATCTTATATGATTTTATTTAATTTTTATATAAAAGAATTTAATTTACATTAAGATGAGTTTATGGGTGAAAAAAAATCTTTCAAATAAAAATTCAAAGAATAACATTTATTGATATTAAATTATTCGATTTAATCCAATACAACCTTAAAGCATAATTTTTTTTGTTGTGAATAGCGCAACATATAATAGCTTCTAACCGAACGGATGCCATTCTTTTGTTTGTTAATGAGAAAATGGATGAAAACTTCATTCTCACATAGGTACAAATAAAAATAGACGACAAAAGGAAAGAAAAATAAAAGAGTTCATTCAATTTGTTGTCTCCATATTTTGATCCAATCATCAATTGGAATATTGTAATACAACTCATGTCAATTGAATTTTTACATTTTAATTTGGTTTCACGGAATATAGACATATTACGAGACAGACAAGACGCTGTTACATTCACCAATTTTTTCTATAAGACATGTTTGTTTAATTTTAAATTTGTGACGTGAACATAAATTGTTGAGTTGGCAGCATCTTGACAACTACGTAGAGTATTGTTTGTTTTTGTCATCAAATGTCGTTAATAAGTGGTACGGAGTGGCGTTTTGTAAAATCAAATTAAAGTATAATGATACAATTGACAAAAATTGAAGTAAAGTTTCCCAAGTGACATCTGATCAAAATACAATGACCACGAATAAATTATCCTAAAAGAAAAACAAAACAAGTGACATCTGTTTTTTTTTTTTTTTTTTAACACTTTTGTGCCGAAATGGAAAGTAAGTTAGCATGTCACACAATGATTATTTAAAATATTCATGATGACCCAATTGCTAATTAAGAAATTTTCATTAGTTTGGAAAATAGCATGTGAGTGAAACTTAATCGAAGCTCAGTATCGAATTGAAATTAAATTAAAGTATAGCGATGCAATTCAAACAAATTAATTTTGTGACTCAATACAAATTTTGCTGAAATTTCAAGGGCCCAAGTTAAACATGTGCAGTGAATCCCAAAATCTCCCCTTTTGTTGTTCAATTAGGTCTAGGCATCAAAACATGTATGTTTCGTATACAAAATTCACGTTAATTTTATTCATTGAATTATTATTTTATATTTTGATGATATAGGTTTTCCTTTCCGAATAATTTCAAGATATCCGTTCCCTTTTTGTAATTTGGTGGATTCCAAGTTCTGTAAAATTCCATTTCGAGAATTTTATCTGATCTGTGCCGGATCATGCCAGTGAAGAGTGGAAATGCGTCGATTAGGGATCGGACGCAGGAGTTTTTGGCGGTAGTGGATAGGGTAAGGAAACCATTTTCCTCGCAAAATGGGGCAACCAATAATGCAACGATTGCGGAGGAGCCGCGGCCCGACATGGCGATGCAGTCGGAATTCAATCGTCGGGCGTCGAAAATTGGATTCGGGATTCACCAGACGTCGCAGAAGCTATCTAAGCTCACGAAATGTAAGTTAAAAATTTCTACTTTTTCGCTATAAATTAAGTAAATGGTAAAATTTTTGTAGGAAATTTTATCCTTTTTTTTATACATTGATTGAAGGTTTTATAATAAGAATATAGTCGGGACAGGGGAATTCTTCGTGCAATGTGTCCCTGTTTGTCAGTAATGTCACGTAATGGTTGATCGAATTGAATTCCTATGATTATAATTGGTTAGTTCGCTTTTTCATAGTGTTGAAAATTTATGCATGTTAACATTTATGCGTGCTCATTAGAGGCGTGCTTACGTCATGTTCATGATATGTGAAATCTAATTGATGTAGTCGGAAGAATTTGCTTCTCCACACTCTATATGAAAGTTGAAAATAGAGACAACTTGAGCTTGGTTGATAGTTGGCATATGTTTCTTTTATGGGGTTACAACAAAAATCCATTTTGGTTTTCTACATTAAGAAGTTAAACGGGTTGTCCCAAATCGAAGCTGCGATTTTCATGAAATGATCGAGTTTTATCGTCTTTCCATAAAATTGGTATTGGCCATTTGGCCTTATTACATGTTTTTAAGAATTCTAGTAAAATGTCATTGAGAGGGCTCTTGTCATTTTCCATTGAGCTCCTGTGATCTTGATGACCATGCTTTTTGTATACAAGCTGTACGAGGATGAGTATTCAAATTGCATGTAATTAAGTGCCAAAATACCAATGTAAGTATCACAAACTGATTGGTGGCATTGTGTGTTACAAAGGTATGAAATTGTTTTGTTGCGGAAGTTAGAAATTTAATGAAGCTTCAAGAATCAAACATGAATGAGATTTTATCTATGAGAAGATTGCTTCTTGTGGACAAAGTGCACTTTGAAGCCTTGAGTTCTTATTTTCTGATACAATTCATTTCTTTCTTTATAAGAATGCAATGCGACCATGTGGGCAAATAGATTATATGTTTTCTTTGTTTGAACTGCAGTGGCAAAGAGGACATCAGTCTTTGATGACCCTACCATGGAAATCCAGGAGCTGACCTCAGTTATCAAGCAAGATATTACCGCACTTAACTCTGCTGTAGTTGACCTCCAGCTTCTTTGCAATTCACGAAATGGAAGTGGAAATATTTCGAGCGACACCACCACTCATTCTACTACAGTTGTTGATGATTTGAAGAATCGGCTGATGAACACCACTAAGGAGTTTAAGGAAGTCTTGACCATGCGGACTGAGGTGACCTGAGATGTTGCTGACTAATGTTTATATTGATAAATCTATTTGCTCACTTCTATTTTCTTGACAACTGATTTTTTGTGTATCCCGTCAAAATTACATTTTGTCAAACTATAATTTTGTGGATCTTCTGCAGAACATGAAGGTTCATGAAAACAGAAGACAGTTATTTTCTTCTACCGCTTCCCAGAATCCGACAAATTCATACATTCGCCAGCGTCCTTCGGCTGCAAAGTCTGCTGCAAGTACCTCAGCTGCCCCACCTCTTCCATGGGCTATAGGAGCTCAATCTTCTTCGCAATCGTTATCCAAGTAAGAATGTGATTACTTGTCCTTTCAATGATTATTAATTTATTATACACACTACCTGGAGTCAGTTATAGGAAATGTATGACTTGTAAACCCTAATTCTATACCACCAAGAACAATAAAATTGCAGTAAGAATATGCAAGATTTATAAAGATTCGCCTCAATATGAGACTACATCCTCGTGTGTACTGCAATTTTTCACTATGATGAAAAGAAGTCTAACAAGAGAGTGACAAGAATACTATGTCCCAAGTCCTCGATCCGCATACTAGCTCCACACGACGGAAATAATTAGGCTCCACAACTTAACACTTATCCTATCTTTACTTTTGAAAATTAAAAATGTTTTGTCTGAAGCTTATTCAATGGCATTTGCTGAATTAAGTACTTAAAAAGAATCTCTTGGAACTTGAATGCAAATTCTGTCCAGCTTTTAGATCCTCAAGTGAGCAAAGGACTGTAATCTAAATTCATCCAGCTATAAAGAGATCCTTTTGTATGTAAACTTTTATTGTGTAACTGCTGCACCAGGAATCAGGTGGATGGGGAGAGTCAGACATTACTGCAGCAGCAGCAGGTGGTTCCATTTCAAGATGGCTACATGCAGAGTAGATCTGACGCTCTTCAGAATGTGGAATCAACCATTCAGGAACTGGGAAATATCTTTAATCAGCTGGCTACTTTGGTTTCTCAACAAGGAGAGATTGCCATCAGGTTTACATATAGACTCTAGCCTTTTACAATTTCTTGGAAATCAGAAATTCATGCTTAATAACTTGGTGTCTCGTACCATTTAATTTCATGTGAAATGTTTGTCCTTGAAGCTGAACTCAATTGTTTTTGTTTCATTAATGCTTTCATAAGCTCATTATCAAACACTTTTCACAATTCGTACTTGAAATGCATTTTTCAGTATGGTATTTTGTAATAGCGTATTGTTTTCGATTTTTTTAACCAAAAAATTATACCTTTGAAGTTTGTTATGCGTTTATGACAAAGATTCAGTTCTTCCTGTGGTGATTTTAAACCCAAGAATTTTATCTTGTTGTAGGATCGATGAGAACATGGACGATACAGTATCAAATGTAGAGGGGGCTCAAGGGGCTCTTCTCAAGTATCTCAAAAGTGTCTCATCAAATAGGTGGCTGATGATCAAGATATTTTTTGTGGTGATTTTATTTCTCATGTTCTTCATGTTCTTCGTGGCATAGTACACAACCTGGCACACTACTATATAATTCCAAAAAAAAAAAAAACAGAAAGAAAGAAAGAAAGAAAGAAAATTACATTATATGTCTGTCTATTAATTTTATATGAAGCTTTTAATATTTTCTTCGCATTTTGCTGATCTTCATGGTGTATAATGAGAATGTAAATGTGTACGAGTTTTGCTGGATGGTGTCTTTAGAAGTTATTTGAAGGAAAAATGTCATTGTGGTAGATCTTCATGTTTGCCTTAAATATTCTGGCCTCGACCCGCTAAGACGTGCTGGCGGGCCCATGACCACCCCTACCCCTATCCATGAGGGTTGTTTTATACTTTTTTAGGATATTCTTACGAGCACAATCCATTTTACGCCTGTACTCGTAGTTCCAATTTATGGCTGAATTTATGGTGGAGTTGGTAGTCCAAGAGACAATGTGTAACAAAATTGGCTCGATAGTGGAGAAATTTGATTGGTTCAAAATCTTATCAACTGGGAAAAAAAATTACACTCTTTTTGACACCTTGTCAATTATAAAAGATTATGTAAATATTGATGTATAATAAGCATTTTCCCTAAAAGAATGCTAAAAAAAGAACCATTTTTTTGTTATTTAGATTGGAGACCCCATCCACATCACCATTAAATATTTCTTGGCCCACTGTTGGCCAAACCACCTGAGCACTAGGTCCAATGTGAGTTGGATTACTAAGCCATGCTATATACATCAGTGCTCATATGTCCCTCCTTATAGAATTTGTTGATATATATCTCATCTATTTTTAAAGTTCACACTTTTTCAAATTTCAAAGGTGGTAGTTTCTAGGGTTAAATACACTCATAGTCATTTTACTTTATATTTAATATCACCGTGATCATCCAAATTAATTCTGATTACTACCTAATCTATATATATATATAGATACACACACACAACATGGTAATCATTACAAAAAAAAAAAAATTATATGAAAGGAAATACAAAAATATACAACTATTCACACACTTTCACATGCACAAAAAATAAAAATAAAAAATCCACCAACCCAAATCAGGAAAAATTATATTATAAATCAAACCTAAATCAAGAAAAAAAAATTATTACGTAAAAAAAAAATACAAGAAAAATCCCCTAACCCAAATTTACAAATTATACTATATAAACCAAACCCAAATCAATAAAAAAAATGTTTATGCTTTTATATAGTTTTTTTTTTCTAAATTTTTTTTTTAAATGATTATCTTGTTGGGTGTATTTTTTATTTTTGTTTCTGATTCTCATTTTTTATAATAATTATGCTCGAATTTTTTAAAGTGTATTTTTTTTTTTTTTTTGGGTGGTAATAATTGGGTGGTTTGATTGAAACATTACATAAAATTGAGTGACTATAGTATATCAAAATCAATTTGGTGATCATTATAATACTAAATATAAAGTACAGCGGCCATAAGTATATTTAAACCTAATTTCTAACTAAACATTTTTCTCTCTCTTCTTTGTACCAATTGGCGATCCAAACAAAATCTTAGGGCACGTTGAGTATATTGAAAGTGATAAATTTATACAAGAAGGGCTTAATTTTTTGTGACGGCAGTGGAGATGGTGATTTTGGAGTCGAAGAAGCGGTGGGGGGTTAGTTGCAAATTTTTGTTTTGTTTTGTTTTTCTCCTTTTCTCTTTTTATTCTTTTTCTGTTTCTTTTATTTTAATTTGAAAATTGGTAGATTGGTCATTTTGAGAAAATTTTGACTATTTAGTATTTTACGGTCACGATTATGGTTTTCATAACAGAAGGACCATACTTACTCCTTTTTAGATATAGGGACTTGGAGTAAAGAAATCAAAGATTAGGGACCTTATTTGTCACGAGGTTTAAAGATTCGGGATCCCAATGATATTATGTTTATTCACGTTTTTCTTATTTAAAATTATTCTTTTCTTTTCTTAATAATTTTCGTAACCTAATCCAAATTCCATTTGCGTGAACAAAGCACAAAGTATTATAATAACAACTTTCTTTCTCTTCAGAAAATAAAGTATTAATAATATATATTAATTTCTCCGACATCTGGAAAGATTTTTGTGTAACAGTGGATCATTTTTATATATGATCTGGCTTAGGTTTCGGATTTTTCTATTAACTGGATTTTTTGGTTGTCGATTGCTGTTGTGAACAGTGTTAATTAACTTTGTTTGATATCGAGTTTGTGAAATTCGCTGAAATTACATTCACGTGAAATTCCAGTATTTGATTCGCTTTTTCGAGTTTAGAAAATGGTGGGAGGTAGAAATAGAAAGGATGAAGGATCGTTCACGGTGAGCAATAGCAATGTTTTTGCTGTGCTGGAGAGGAGGAAGAAGAAGTCTGACAAAGAGAAGGTATCCGCAAAGAGCAGTAAGAGTGGGTTGAAAGCTGGGGCTGGGAAATCAAAAGAACCGGAAGAAGAGAAGCCTCAGGTATTTTGGGCTCCAGCTCCTTTGACTGTGAAGTCGTGGGCTGACGTGGATGACGAGGATGATGATGATTACTTTGCCACCAATGCTCCACCCCAGTCTGTTTGGGGTGTTTCGGGGTCGAGCAAACCTGAAGAGAGTCAGAAACCGGACCCTTTGGAGGTATAATGAGTAAAAATGATTAATTGTTATATGGTTCTTGTTATTTTAATGATTAAATGGTTATCTTGAAAGCATGGTCTTGTTTGCATTTTCGTGTGTTAAATGATTGATTCAGGCTGATTTGGTGTTCAAATGGTTTGCGATTGGGGGATTTTACTTTTGTTTATTGGAGTGTGATTTTGATAAGATAGGATCGTTTCATCTTTATGCATTATATAATACAAGGATACTAGGAATCCTTGTGTTGGGCCCTCTTCTGTATTATCAATGGAAGGGTCTGTACTGTTGCTATAGCCAAAACTTTTGAGCGACTTATATAATACAAGGATACTAGGAATCCTTGTGTTGGGCCCTCTTTTGTATTATCTATGGAATGGTCTTAAAGGTTGCTATAGCCAAAACTTTTGAGCGACTTATCTACATTATGATAGTTTTATGGCAAAATGGACAATATTTCTAGGTTGGCTCCTCAGTCCCGGGCATGCTTGTCAAGGTTGTGTTTTGATTTCCTCTTTTTCTTAAAGAGAAAAGTCATAATATTTTGTCAAAAAGAAAAAAAGGTGGTTCTGTTTCCCACTGTTTTCATGTTTCTCTTCATCTGCGTTACCAAGTGTCACCAAGCACCTGGCAATAAGTACTTTGTACTTCATATGCTGATCGCATCAAAAGTCTCACATATTTGATTTGGCAATGGTAGATCCGATTCTGCGTTTGTTTGCCACAAACTAACAGTGTAGTTTTTTAAAAAATTTAATGGTGATGATTGGTTTGTACTGTGGATTTTCGTGATAGCTAGACTACAGATGTTTATTTATGTTGCATATGTCGTAGGCTTTCATGACATCCTTGGAAATTTATGTGGATTTCTTTGATATATTGATTCATGTCTATTTGGGGAAATCCTGTAATCGCTTTCAGCCTTTCCTGCATTAGTCCCTAATTTTGGCGTAAAGTTTCATGGCTAAGATCACGTTATCAAGCCTTCAAATGTTGAATCAAATGAATTTTTCCCTTAAGCAGATCATAGATATTTTATGATTGATTTTGAGCAAAAAAGATTTTGGTATTCATAATTATATCCGTTAGTATTCATTTTTTGTCATTATCATTCTAAGTTGACTCGGGCTTGTTTGCTGCAGTTTTTGGAAAACAAAACGGAGAATTCAAATAGAAATATTCTGTTCAATTGGGAAAATAAAAGGTTTGGTTAATACAATTAGACTATTTTCTACCTGTGAAATTATAGAAAAAAAAAATCAGAGCTGTTTAACAATTTAATGTTTTATGGCTTCCACTCTTCCAAACACAGCACTCGAGAATTCTGCTTTCCAATCTCATCTACTAGTCCCCCCCACTCCTATCATTCTGCTTGTGCGCTTTTGCATGAAGTGTCTATCGGTCTGCCTCTATGTATGTGTGTGCTTGTGCACCAATGAACACATGGAGCTCTGTTTTTTCTTTTTCTTATTCTCCCCCTCATCTTCCTGTTCCTGTATCTCTGATATCTACCCTACAATTACAACTAATGGGGTCGCAGAAAAGATACCATGATCTGAGGCAAAAAAATGGAAGTTGCCTTCATTAACGTGTCACCATTTCTATTCATTTTCTCTTGATCACTAGAATTTCATGTCACCGGCCCTTCTTTATTCCGGGCTTCAGCCATATCCTATTTACTGTAGGATTATCCCTCTGTCATCATGAACAAAGATTCAACACATCTCTGAATTCATTTTGCTGGTCTTCTCATGGAGTTGGTAATGCCTTTATCCCCTTTTGAAAGCACTTTGTTCTTGTTAACTAAAATTAAATTTCAGAATATAGGATCATTTGCAAAGATCCCTTGTGTCGAAGAAATGGTGTCACAAAATTCTTGTAGTTATGAAATCATCCAATGATGAATGTGGGGTTAAGATAGGTTGCTTTCCTCAAGTATTTTGTCATGGTTTCACATCCAAATTGCAGGAAAGCGAGAGTGAAGATGATATTCTTGATGAAGGTGATGAAGACATGGAAGAAGAGCATGATCATGAAGCAGTTGTGGAAGAACATCCTGAGCCAGTAGTGAAGAAGTCTGTAGACGCTTCACCAGCAACTAAAGAGACAGATAAACAGATTTCCAAGAAAGAGAGAAGAAAAAAGGAGCTTGCTGAGCTGGAGGCCATTTTGGCTGAAATTGGAGTTGCCCCAAAAGAGAAAGCCATAGATGAGTCATCTGGTGATTATATACTCTGTTGTCTCTTGGAGATATGTTAATTTAGGATTTCATTAAATGTTTTCTATCTGTGGTTCCACATTTATTTGAAGTAATTGTTTTCTTTACTTCCCCTCATCTCTTCGGCATGTTATTCTGGACTATTTTGTTTGGCGATTTACTATTTCTATTATACATGAGAGACTATTCTGTGTATTCATTCTCTTTCAGTCTTACCATCAAATAGTATATGGATTGATAATCATTGGAACTGAGCATCTCATCTTTATGAACATGCAGATATTTCCCGAGAGAAGAAAGAGGGACAGATGAATGGAGATATGGAAAAGAAGGATAATGTCCATGCAGAATCCAAGAGTTCAAAGAAGAAGAAAAAGAAGGATAAAGCTTCAAAAGAGGTTAAGGAACGCCAGGATCAGCCCAGCAGCACAGATGTTCCTAACGGACAAGAGGATACCACTGAAACCGAACAAATGAAAGATGATGCTTCTGCTGTCAATGTGAAGGAGCGACTAAAGAAAGCCGCTTCTGCTAAGAAGAAGAAATCTAATAAGGAAATGGATGCTGCTGCCAAAGCTGCTGCCGTGGAGGCTGCTGCAAGGAGTGCAAAACTTGCCGCTTGTAAGAAGAAAGAGAAGAACCATTACAATCAGCAACCTTTACGGTAAAGAGCAGAGTATTGGAGTAACATATAAATGAAGATGGTTATTTCATTGTTTACCCATGTGGAATAAACTTTTTGCTCAGCCTCTTTTTTCAGAAATAAATGTTCCCAGACGTCTTTGCTCAGTGAATATTTGTTTTTAACTTGGTACTTCAACAGACTTCATATATTAGTTTGTATGAAATTGTACTCTTGTGCAAGTTCATTTATCATTTGAATTGAGCCCTCTTTTTGTGTTTTATCTTTTCTCACTGGAGGAGAAATCGATCTTTGAATTCTGGCCTCGGGGGTGTGTGTATAGATCGATCAAATGAAGCACGAAGCTTTTATAGTATTTCCCATCTATGTTGTGTTTGTATGCATCTTGCATCTGTATTCCTTCCTCTAGCATATATTCTTGCGTAACTTTTGGAAAAATGATTCACCAGAGCATTTATTATAACATCTGCATATTGTGTTTATATTTTTGATTCCTAGCTGTGGAGTTTTATCGCATTTTTCTTTGACAACGATACATTAGTATTTTGAGTTGAATATCTTGTTCAACTTCTACAACAATGAAAGGCATCACTGCATAATCCAAAAATTGCAAGATACTACACATTAAGCTTTAAAAAAAAATTATTTTGCTCCACTCTTAGGTTATAAAGCGATGCAAACATCATCTCAGTAGCAGGATACAGAATAGAGAATTTTCTATGGCTTGAACAAAATTGCATTATGAAAACAGAGGTCGACTGAAGAAAAAAATGGGACAAAATGATAAAAGAATTAGCCTTCACCAAAACCTCCACGGGTCCTTGTATGGAGGTACGTAGTTTTCTGTGGGAGGTAGAAGATGGAATGAAGCCACAGTTTTTTCCAACAGAGGTCCCATCTGCAGGATACAAATTGAAGGGCATGTAAAAACAATGGAGCGAAAAACTTCATAATTTTGTTTACTGTTTTATTTTCTTTTTTGTCGAGATCTTCACAGTTGATTGATTGAAGAATATTCAGCTAAGCAGAAAGGGAAAATGAATGTTAGATGCAACGAGAAATATTCCTATTGTTAATCTAATTTAGATGAAAAATGATGTTTCCATTGAATTCATAATATGTCTGTCTTGTAGTAAACGTTGCAAAGCTAAAAGCATGCTGATCGTGAACTGAGTAAACTTGATGTGATCCTAAGGTGAGGGTGCGATGCCTATCGAAATCTCAAAAGATGCAAAACCGGCTCCGCGTCAAGTGAAAAGTGTCTTGCATTGGCCGCTTCCNAACTGAGTAAACTTGATGTGATCCTGAGGTGAGGGTGTGATGCCTATCGAAATCACAAAAGATGCAAAACCGGATCCGCGTCAAGTGAAAAGTGTCTTGCATTGGCCGATTTCACCGCCTACGTGCCCTTTACGCCCAGTCATTCCGAAGAACACTTGCCCCACTCCCCCACCCCCATGAATCCTTTTTCTCCGCTGCATTCAGTTTGCTCCATTCAGTTTGTTGCTAGATCCACCTAATAACCTATAGCAGCTAGATCCTTAGCAATAACAACACGTCACATTGGTTTGGTATATGCCTCCCTCTTATGACTTGTTCTAGCGAGACCCCGCATCACTCTAATCAACTAGAGTCTTTTTAGGCCTACGCAAACATGTCCGAACCATTTAAGTAATCATTCCCTTATTTTATCCTCAATGGGCACCTCTTCCAGTTATTGGCATATATTGTCATTTTTATCTTATCCAGTGCACGCAGAAATCCAGTTTCTCTTTTCCAGACGTGATATAGATGTGTTGTGAGACCACTTTCCGGTTGCAAAACTCTACATATGCATAACAGATACAGTTTCTGTCTGGGTGATGTAGAAAGGGTATGCAACCATTGACGACAGATCTCAATAAAACAGAAAAAGATGAAAATACTATCCAAGTTTCACTCAGAAAATAAAAAATGATAATATCCGACATTCGCCCATCAAGCTATAAAATGTTTAATAAGCAAAGTTTTGGATGGAAGAATAGAAAAGGGAAAATCAAGTTAGCTTGTGTTGTTTTAAAAACCTGCACGTGCTATCATGAAGTTTTAAACTATGCAACTTAACCCTTGTGAGTTTATATTATTCTGCATACATTAACTTGACCTGTTCTTATATTTCATGTGAAACTATAGAGTTTATAAAACCATGAGGGGATAAGTTATTTTAAAATCAGCAGGGAGTAATCTGCAAGTTTCTGAAGCCACGGTTAGTTCATCTGCAATTTGACTAGAAAGAACACTTACTTTGCCCCACTGCTTGTTGAGAGTTGAAGCATTAAGAGAGTACAAATAACCTGTGAATCAAAAAACCTCTGATCAGAATGGTAAACTTACGAAAATTAGCCGTCTGCTTTTATCTTTTATAAATTCATCTGAAAGTACAATAGCTGATAACCATCTTACATCACCGACGACTGATGTTTCTTTTATTTTTTAGTTAATTTTTCAAGAAAATACGTTACTTAAGCAATTAGTTGTGAAAAAGGTAAAATAAATTATCATCAATTGTTAAGGTGAATCATCATGATCCAGCATCGTACCATCACGTTCGGCTGTTTTAGCAACATAATGCCTGAAAATACTTGATTCCTGAGCCTGCATCATTGAGCCCGGGGTACGATGATAAGTATATAACTAGATATTCTTCTGCTGACTGCAGTAGTAAACCGTTCAATAGGAAACTTACAGTTTTAGTTGGTGATTTACGAACCAGATACTCATAATACCAATAGGGTTCACCATCAACCTGAGAAGAAAATACAAGAAGATCAATATAATAATGATTGAATTGATTGAAATTCTTGCCACTTATAGCTGTCATTAAATGTTTACAGCAAAAACACTCACTGTAGAAGAATGTGCATCAAGGACCGAACTTTCAGCCATACGCTGACTGGAGGTAACACGCTGTAAAAAACCAATACAATATTTTTAAACACTTAATGTAAGCGAATGGTCGAGTTTTGCAAGTGCAAGAAAATCCCAAGAATGGACTGTGCATAAGCAATAGCTTTATCGAGGAGATGATAGAAAGGTCGAGCTTACATTCAAAATCTGCACATATTTTACATTCAAGAAGGATTATGTATACATAAGTTCAAAAACAGGAAGCCAATTACCAGAGCAGACTTGTCAGATAAAACAGAATCAGCAACATCTTTGGCACTCCATGTAGTTTTGTCCTTTGATTTTAAGAACTGCAAATTGGGGGGACCTATCTGAACCAAATATGTAAAGTCAAACGAAAACCCATAATGATGATGATCAAACTATGGAAGAATATGGTAGCATCAAATTTACCGAAACAGAAATTATAAGGTTGTCGATGATATCGACTCTCTCAGACACAATGCGAAGTCGTGCATCAGCTGTATATCATATCAATCAGTGTATAAGCAAGCTTATAAATATGTCAAAATATCATTCAAAACTTTAATACAGATTCTACCTATTTTGCCAATTCTATACACAAATCATTACTACCAAGTTAAAAATTTTGACTTCTGCATTTGGATAGAGGAATAAGTTTGCCGACTTACGGGACAATGGTGCAGCTGATGAATAACGCTCTGGCTTTCTAGATTCCACCCTTCAAATAGATGAAAAGATTAAAGGTTCCTACAATATAAATTAAGATACAGGAAAATAAAGAAGATAAAAAATTTCATTAAATCTAGTAGAAAATAGACTTTTCCATGTGAAAAACAACAGTCATTGGCATCTCATTCATACAAGATGCAAAACGAAGCAAATCATGAAGAGAATTTTGATTCATTTCTTCTAGAGTAATTATTTTCTCCTTTTCATCAGCAATCTTTGATAATTTTATACAATTGAAGATATGGAAAGCTACAAGTTGTTAATGAGAGGCAACCTTTATGCACAGAATTTGATGGTAAGAGCCTAAACCAACAAAGGTCAGATTAAGGAAATAATTGAAGCAAGCTATTCAAGGACAGGTTGTTCTTTAGGTCCTTTCCAGCATTGTGTACCAGCCATGGACTAAATAAACATAGAAAACACCTGTTTGTTCATGGTTGGGCTCATTTTCATGCCTAAACAAAACTCATTTCTCTCTAACAGCTTTGTGAAAATAAATACAGTTTTAGAAAGACTGCATTAAAAACCGTTGGGACTAAATTTTACATGAATTTTAAAATTTACCATTTAACTACAAATCATCATTTCTCGATACTTCTCAATTACATTTAAATAAACACTTACCATTTGAAGACAAATTTCTTGGAAGGCAATTCAGTTGGGTACAAATATGAATAAGCATTTATATCATCAACCGCTAAATCCATTTTCAACTCTTCCTCGGCACCAAAACCTGCAACCATAGAAGTGCCCTTTACCCTTCAATTAAAGAACAGAATTTTTTCCCCTTTGAACCTAATTTCAATTCCCAATATAAGAACAATTCTGCAAAAAGATGCCAAATTCAAAATTTTGCGAAGTGAATAGTAACTCAAAAGAAATTAATAAAACTACAATTTGAAATACACTAATTAGACTTTCAAGTATGAAACCAATTAATAAAGAAAATAGAGTAGCATTTCTTGAATTTACCTGAAGAAGGGAAAATTAGAAAGAGCGACGAAGAAAGGCCCGTAAAAATTAAGTCCCTTCTTAAAATCCCATTTCGCAAAATGGGTAACGAAGAATCATTTGAACATTCCATTAAATTTCTCATATTTCCAGGCTTTCTACAGTATTTTTGACTTGAAATAGTCATACTGCTAGCATAATTCCTGCAACACAACACCAATGGCAGAATCTATGAAAATGGACTTCACTGTGTATAGTGTGTACGTCTATCACTATATATAGTGATCAATAGGGGGTGGGGTACCTGATCAAGGGAAGATTTGGAAGGAGAGAATTGTGGAACGAAGTTGAGAGAAGAGCAGCCGCCATTTTTCTTCTTCTCTGGCTTTCAGCGTCAGCTCATCCATTCGAGTTTTAAAAGATGAAAAGAACAAATTGTATGTTTGGTCCCCAAACTTTAGCAAATGTTACTAATCCATCCTCAATATTTTAATTCAGACTTTTAGACCTCTGTATTTGGCAAAGTTAGTCAATTTTTAGGATATTCATCAGTTTTGACGACGAATCATGACATGTCGCTCATAGGGACGGATCCAGGATCGGATTACAGGTCGGATCAATACGTAAAAAAATAAAATTACACAAAAAAAAAAAAAAAAAAAGTTTACATAAATTTTTTTTTTCTACTAAAAAAAATAAATGGGCTGGGATCCGACCCCCGCCAAATCTGTCCCTGGTCACTCACACACCAATATATTTTTGGGTTGTGCACCATGTACATAACCATTTACATAATGATTTATCAACAGATATGTGACAAAATTTAATTGGATCAAAATTTCATCAATCAAATAACTTTTCCACTTATATTTTGACACTTCATCATTATATAACCCAATTATGTAAATATAACAACAAGCATTTTCCTATATTTTTTTTAAGTCATTCTATTCATCACTAGTTTCGGAGGCAATCATCGAACTAGCTCAATATTTAGTTCAATAACTAACAAAGTTTAGATCGTAAGTTGCCTCCCAAATTCTAACTATAGAAAAAATTCCAAAAAGAATGATAAGCTTCCATTTGAACAATGAATCAAATAGAAAATATTTTTACCAATGATGTTCGATACAATACTTGAATCGAATCTACTATCCATTTTAGCCCAGTTCGCAGTTGGCTTCGAGTTTTTTACCTCCTAGGTTGTCCAATCTAATCTATATTACTACTAGTTTATGTGAGATTCGCTTATTAAATATGTCTTAAATATTCAATTTTAAGTTACAAATTTATAAATTGATAGAAATTTGTAGAAGATAAATGTATAGTAATTGTGAATCCTACAAAATGTATTGTTAAAATTAAAGTTTGACTTTAATGGTTTAACTTTTAAATTATAATGAGATTTCAAAAAGACTCTTTTTTTATAAATAGCATATTATTATTATGCATAGTAGATAGCATCTTTATATTTAGAAAAAGAAATTTTGCATACAATCTAACAATGCTATCTATTTTCGCTTTTCAATTTGCTTTTTTCAAGAAACATTTATTGATTTCTCCTCATATTTTATTTAACATATTTAAGAAGTAGAGTACTAAAAAGTGTAATTTATTAAATAAAATTATTATAAAGTAAGAATGGAGAATCTCTAGAAATTTAATTTTAAGCATTGACGATCTAAAATAGAAAATATTTTGTTCCTCTATCTGGGAGCAATTCTTAAGCAATTTTAATAATTTTTTTTTTACCGTTAGCATCTAAAAATTTATTGTGCATTGCCAAGTTTGCCCCCCAAGAATAGTCAAATATGACAATCGAGAAAATGTGTATTAAGTAATTCTAACATTTAATAGAGGTAATATAGACTATTTCGTTAGTTCTTATCATTTTTTATAAAATAATGAAGTCAAAATTTGCGGGAAAAGGAACCCATTTGTATACTAACAATTAAAAAAAAAACTCTTAAAAGTCCTTGTTTGGTGAAAAATTCAATTTCAAATTTTAATCTAAATCATAGTTAATTATATATTTCATTGGATCTAAAAAATTTTAACGATACATTTCATCAACTTTTATTAACATTTAAAAATCTGATTTTAATACTGATCCAACAAGGGCAAAATGTTCAAAGAATTACTCCCAAACATGCGCGTAGCCGATAGTCCAATTTAAACCAAACAAGTACAACATATTGAAATTCCTTGTCCTCCGGTGTTTATGCAAAAATGAAAGGTCTCTACCTCCCATTAAATGCGGTGCTCCTCATTAAATAATTTTTTTCTTTTTCTTTCACCCTTTTTCCCCAACTAAAATAAGCACTCTTGGTCTAATTAATTATTTTCTCAAAGCCCACAACTATTCTTGGCATAATCTATATTCAAACATCAAAATTCATTTCAATCTCTGCAGAAAATATTGTTTTAGAGACAGAAAACAAGAACCCTTTTTGCCTTTTGATAATAGAAATTCAAACATAAGAGAACAATTTAGAGAAATAATGGGGGTGGATTATTATGAAATATTGAAGGTGGACAAAACTGCCACAGAAGATGATCTCAAAAAAGCTTATAGAAGATTGGCTATGAAATGGCATCCAGACAAAAATCCCACCAAAAACAATGAAGCTGAGACCAAATTTAAGCAAATTTCTGAGGCCTATGAAGTATGTTTTTTTGATGGAAAATTTTGTTTGTTTTGTTTTTTAATATTGTCAATTACTATCCAATCCTCGAAAAAAAACCTGCGCTTTAATAACATTTTTTAATGTTCCTTCAGGTTTTGAGTGATCCACAAAGAAGACAAACCTATGATCAATATGGTGAAGAAGGTCTAAAAGACATGCCACCTCCTGGCTCTAATGAAAGTGAAAATGGATTCAATCCTCGAAATGCAGAGGATATTTTTGCTGAATTCTTTGGAAGTAGCCCTTTTGGATTTGGATCATCAGGAGCTGCGAGGTCAATGAGGTTCTCGTCTGATCGAGGAGGGCCGTTTGGTGGATTCGGCATGACTAGTAACGTCTTTAGAAATTACAGTGATGGAACTGGCGCAAGCATGCCTAAGAAACCACCACCGGTCGAGAGTAAATTGCCTTGCAGCCTCGAGGAGTTGTATGCTGGATCGACTAGAAAAATGAAGATATCAAGACAAGTGGTGGATGCGAACGGGTAAGTTGTTAAAAAGACAACACATTTATTTAAATTTAGTCTTCAACATGCCTCCTCTAATAATCGACACTTTCCAACATTCATTTTCTAATAGTCGTACACCTAAGAAAATTTAGAGGTTTCTTTAATCTAGCGTAACACTGACGATGATTATTAACGAAATTTTTACAGACGGTTAGGGTCAGAGACGGAGATATTGACCATCGATGTGAAGCCGGGATGGAAGAAGGGAACTAAGATAACTTTTCCCGACAAAGGAAACGAGCAGCTAAACCAGCTCGCCGCAGATCTCGTGTTTGTAATTGACGAAAAGCCACATAATGTTTTCTCAAGAGACGGAAATGACCTCATTATGAATTATAAGGTGACATTAGCAGAAGCACTTGGAGGAATGAAAGTGAACATCACGGCGCTAGATAATCGTGAATTGTCGATCCCGGTGAACAATATTGTGAGCCCGGGTTACGAGCTGGTGGTTTCTCAAGAAGGTATGCCAATCACCAAAGAGCCGGGGAACCGAGGTGATTTGAAGGTCAGGTTTGAAGTTAAGTTCCCTACGAGACTGACACCCGAGCAACGAGCTGCCCTCAAGCGTTCTTTAGGAGGTTGATAATAATTTTCGTAGTCCTACTGTTATATTTTCTTCTCTTTCTTTCTCGCATCTTTCGACTCAAAATTTCCTTTGCATCCTCGCCACTACTGTGTAAATCCGCTTACTCTTAGATGTCTGATTATCAGCTGCAAAAGAGATGATTGAGTTGTCTATTGAACAAAATGTTTATATTCATGTACATGTTTACCATTTAAAAGACTGACTTCTACCCAACTTGTGACACCACCCCCAATCCCCATCCTGCGACGTCGTGTACGTTAAAGGAGATTCAAAAGTGTATAAAAAGTAGAAGAGAAATGTATTCCATGAAATGGTTAAAACAGGAAGCAATAAAAGCTTCAAGGAAAACTTTACTGGGTCGAAACTTGTCTGAACATCAAAACAAAATTAACTTCAATTTTAAGGTACAAAACACTGCAGAAATGGTAACATGTTTTCCCTATATAGCGACACTACATCCTAACATTCTAGAACTGAAATCAAGACAGGAAAAAGAAACAAAAAAACAAGCATTTATAATTTACACGACAGAAATCTAGAACGGAAACTCCCAGTCATAGAAATCCTATCTAGTGCCTCCACCTGGCCCCCAGGTGACGACCAGGAGGGTGCACCGATCTAGCCCCTGGAGGCCAAGATGCCAAGCCTAAAGGATTTGCCAGTGGTGCTCGAGCAACCGGAGGAATATCATGCTGGTTGACCAAAGGGCGGTGCACTGGTGGACGAAAGCCATGAAGGGGTGGCTGTGCTGAGGGTGGGGCATTAGGCCGCCACTCAGGAATGTCATCATCATCATCCTTCCACGGTTCTATACCAAGATCTTTATTATCTACCCAATTCCTATTTGTAGAACTGGTTTCAGTTTGTCCATATTTTTGAATAAGCTCTCTTACTTGATCAACAGGGAGTTGAGGGTTTTGATTAAAGCTAGTAGTCATTTTTACACCACGATGCAAATTTTGAGATACAGCACCAGGAACAGGTTTTATATCACCAGAGAAGTTAAACTCGGGTAAATCATCATCATCTTTTGCTGCTCGGGCAGCAGCCACAGGGCCAAACCCAGGAGGGATATCATCATCCTCTTCCTCCTGAGGTTTGGGATTGGAACGAATAGGGGTCTTATAGGACACAGGTACCAAAACCGAAGTATTCTTGTTATTATTGGATTTCTGCCCTTCCTTAAGATGGGCAGCAATTGGCTGCTTCTTCGAGCTATGTTTGTGGTGTGAAGAGGAATTAGGTGATATTGTGTTGCTTATATGACGTCTTCTCCATACAACTACACCAATTAATCCATCATCAATAATATTAGCCATCTTAGAGTGGTGCTCCGATAGCATATCAAGCATTTTTGAGGATGGTGGGCATAAATAAAGCTCGACTCCAGGGGCCGGCTCCGCAAATCCCAATCTATCCTCGGCAACATATGAATCTACAGCCTGTACATCGAACAACAATCTTATGTACATGTACAACGAAATAGAGTAACGATGAGAAATAATGATTTAATTAAAAGTAATAACCTCAGAAACGGCCGTCCTCTCGTTCTCTGATTGTTTCTTCTTCAAGATGAAGTGGAGAATCTGCATCCAGACAAAGAAAAGTTCTGTAAGTCAAATCTGTTAAACGGAAAATAAATACGAACTATGAAATGATGATTTTCTATTACAACAAAAGAACCCCCAACCCACCCTCTAATTTGAAAGATTAGACTGTCCACTAGTTTGAACTTTTCAACCTGATAAAGTAGGAATTCCTTTTATTTGTTAGGTATTCAGCACGTCTAAATCTGGGGTTATACCAGATTATATTGCATTCAAATTATTAAAAGAAACTACACGAAAAAGAATAAAAGAAACTGACACGAAAAAGAATAATTTGATCTTGGAGAAGATGATGACTAAATAGCCAATCCTTCACAACTGTAAAACACTAAACTACATTCTATAAACTAAAGGCTTAAATCAATGGATCAAAATGTAAATCGGTGAATAGCATAAATCTGCCAGCTTTTAAGTGATTCAATCGCTCGTAGGAAAAAAGAAAGCAGCTATTAGTTTATTGGAATTGGCCATCATGATTCTTTCAAAAACGATTTTGCTTTAGTGAAGCTTATAAACATCATCTACTAACAAACAAATGTTTTATCATTGACAAACATTTCAGAGCATGTTCCATAAAGCTACAGGCCAAATTATGGAAGAAACAAGTTTTTTCACGACTTTACCACTCAAAAAATTTTATTCTACTGAATCGAGGATTCTTGTGGTTCATCCCTTTGACTTAATAACATCATTATCTACAATTATTCAACGAAACTACCACCCAGTCAATTTTGTTTCTACTAATTAATCTAGTATTCTTGTTCTGATCACCCGTTTGATAAAAAATAGCAAACAACAATTTCTTAGAGAATCTCCGAAACCACCACCTAGTCAATTTTGTTCTACTTAATCTAGAATTCGCGTTCAGTTCTTCGCTTTGAAATATAACAAACATGAAACATCATTATCTAATAAATTCCAAAAATCAAACTCCAGAAGCAAAAATACTCCAGCAATTTATCATTTATAAGTATTTTCTATTAGAACTGCTTTGTTCATTCTTACTAGTACTAGTCCAAGAGGTATCCAAGAGGTAACTTCATAAGATAAATTGGAGGCTACATTGCATAGTTTGTGAACAGAAATCCAGAGAACAGAAAAAAAGAAGGCCTTGATGTACCATGACTGCACGAGTTCGAGACATAGGAAGTTCTCGAAAGAATTTTTCAAATGCATCAAGTCTAACTCTGCCTTTGATCTCGAGGGAGCTGGGCCACTCTTTCGTCGATGTCTTCTCGCCACTGTAACATGGACTAACACGTCAGAATAAATAATATGGCATATCTAAAGGAACTCAACAAAATTTTAAATGCCATAATATTCTAGGAGGCATTTTCACAGAAAACAAAATACAAATACATGTGATCAGCAGAATATGAAAAAAACTAGTATAACTGGTGCATCTATAAGACATGAATTATCATTTATCAACCATAAGCTGCATCTTCAGACTGAACATGGGGATATACATCCCCAAGCCATCAAGATTCATTAATGGACGGTACGGCGATCAAATTTTTTGTGCAACTCAACTTGTAACTTAATATCCAGGGATGCATAACAAATGACTTCATATATTTAAATATACAAAGCAAGGTCTCAAAATTACGATGGGTAGTGCACGTGTGGATAACAAGATGCATACCTTTGAAATTGACCACCGACGGTGACCAAGGATGAAATATTTAGTTGAAGAACACCCTCCCACAAACATTCAATCTCAGATGCATCACCAGAAGGAAGTCCTTTTTGCACTGCAGAACTACTGTTAGATGGAACTGCCACATCTACTTTACGTTCACTAACCGATTCATCTACCTTCTTGGAGAGGGTATGTGCAGAATTTTCAGCAGCGGATATCGAAGCCTTAGAATTGTTTACTTCTTTTGGACTTTCTTTGCGCAGGATGTGGGATGTTTTATCTGCATCTGCTGGTATATTATCGAAAGGAGGTTCAGAATTAAGGGACTCCATAAACTCATCCAAAGAAACAATTGGAGGTAGAAAATCAGCATCCTTCAATTCATCATCCACCATCATTCCTTGCATTAAATCAGTCCCATCAGTTGGGATAACCAGACTACCTTGAAAATCCTGGTTTTCTGAATTTTTTTCCTGACCTGCAACATTCTCTCTATCTTTATTATTATCTAACTTGGAAGGAGAATGAGTTTCAGTCTCCTTCCTTGGCTTATGTTGTGCCAACACATTAGTCCCGGTAGAGACCTCAGAAGCCATACTATAGTCACGTTCCACTTCTACTTGATACTCACCCTTGTGCGTTTTCTTAACCAAACGTCTTATATCTGTGTCAGGCAAAACTACCATTTGTGCCATCTCTTCTGCTTTTGCCATTCGCCACTCTGATAACTCCTTAGAAGCAAGTTCTTCAGCTGACATTGAACACAACCTTTCAGGTGATATTTCACCAGACAAGACTCGTTCTCTCAGTTCCGGATTATTACGATCTTTCAGGTTGAATAAAAGAGACCTACCCTTCTCTTTGTACTTTTTGTTTACACCACCAAAAACTTTGAACAGTTCTGCTTCAATTTTAAAAGCTAAATTCGTCGGAGTTAAACTACCTAGCTCACCCCTATTTCCAGCCCCCCGAGATTCCTCCTTTAAAGACTTCTCAGAATTTTGAGCCTCCTTTCCCTCTCTTACCTCCACGTCAAAATCTAATGCCCATGAAAGCCCATTCCCCTGTAATAGATCATCCTTGACAAAGAAATTTTCACTAAATGAAACATCCTCATCAGGCAAAATGGTACCATAATGAAACTCCCGAAAAGCTTGTACATCATTTCCACTGCTTTCATGAGTAGGAAACTCGGCAGATAACACCTGACAATTGCTGGATTTACCAGCTGTGGCCAACCCTTTTAAAGGAGCCATATCCTTGGAACCAGGAATAGGAGTAGCTGTAGTCAAATTGGACTCAGAAGACTGACATTCCACAGGTGTCTGATTAATGTTGGCTGCATCAGTCTGTTTTTCCTCTGCATTTGCATCTTTATCTGGCTTTTGAAATGCCAAGGACAGCGCATCAGCTAGTGACTCCCTCATTTTCGACCTGATAGCTTCAGATGACTCTGTCTGAACCTTGGACCCAGATTGAATTAGTGAAGTTTGTCTCTTCAAATTCTGCCCCCGTGGCCCGCCAGATTTACTGGACATAGATTCGTTTCGCACCATTTTCTTGTTTGGCAAAGGTTGATTTTGCAACCCTGGAGAACTCAAGTTGGACTGCATCGGCGCTGTTTTCTTTTGTGGTGCCAGTTGTCTCAATCCAGGTGAATTGATGTTGGCTCCCATGTGTATTGCACGCTTATTTGGAATCAGCGACTGTTGAGGGACAAAATTATATTGCTCAGGACCCCCTTCAGCCTTGCGCTTACTCGGCAGCAATGACTTTTCTCCAGCTTGGATGTTTTGCATGAGCACACCATCATGTCCTTGTTCGCTTGGCATCCAAAATGCATTTGATCCATTAATGCCAAGAAGTTCATTCTGTCCTACCTTGTTGTTTGGTACCAATACATTTTGAAATCCAAGATTACTGGACATCGGCTCTGCCACTCCCATTTGCTCATTTGATAAAGCAAAATGATGTGATAGGTCATTGTTAGGCACTTGGCCAGCCATTCTCATTTGCATTTCTGATGTTGGCAAGTCCAGTGGGGTGGAGGTATGCTCCATCGAAACCACCTGCCTATTTGGCAGGGGGAAGTGCGAAACAAGATTGTTGGACATTAAGCACCAAAACTGCAGAACATAAGCAAATATGAACAGCTCTAAATAGGCTTTGGAGAATAAGTTAGCCTATCCCTCACGAACTCACCTACACAAGCAATTACCCAGTAAAACACACTGCAACAAAAAATAATAATAATAATAACCAACTTCAAATTCATCTCTTAACATGCAATAGTACTGAGAGTAATGAAGCAGTGTCAATCTCACCATATGAAATACCAATTACGCATTCAACTGAAAATCATCAAACAGTTTCTTAACAAATAACCACCACTCAAAACACGGGAAAAAATGTAATAACCCAAACAACGCACTATAAATTAAAATCATGTTAATCTCCAACTACCTGCTATCAGTTTCATCTCAATCAAGTTCATAAAAGTAACAGACTTCAACAAAAATTTCATTTATGCATATCTGGTCAGAGAACAATCCATATGATTATTTTGAGTCTTTGACTAACAAATACTACCATAACAACAGAGTACCACACAACTAAGTAAAGGAAAGATTACACAAATCAGAAAAAGATTTGGTAGTCAACTCCCATCAAACAACCGCACATAAAAGAAAAAAGAAAGCATCTTCCCAAGGAACTAAGAGGGTGTTTAATAGAGATTATAATTAGATTTTTAATAGATTGTGATAGAAGTTTTTGAAATGTGTGGTTCAAAAGCTGTGAGACTCATGAAAAATGTGATTAATATTGATTGTTTGACTTTGACTTTGATTAAAATCTGATTTTAATTTGTACCAAACATGCCCTAAAAGCATTACAACTTTTGAGTAAAGTGTTTTACAAAGTTCAAAATTCATATTAACATTTTTCTCACTTGTTTTCTTATTTAGCCTATGAATGGGACCTATTTTTTCAAAACTCATTTTCAACCACACATTCTCCTATAAAATAATTTTACGCATAAACCAAAAGTTTTTCTTTACTTTTTAACCAAGCATTAACAAAGCACTATTCTAAAATTCATTTTGACAAAAGAAAAAAAAATGGGGCTCAACAAGGGCTTAATTTTACATTTTCACTCAATTCATGCTTAGTAGCATCTAATGGTCAACAATTTGAGGTTTATATACAGCGCAGGAATCCCTACCAACTTTAATCAGGTAAAAAAAATGAGGGATCTTGTTCTTGCAATTCAGGGTACAATAAAAGGCTGCCCATAAGTGTGCCTAATACAACTATAGGACAGTCCAACTCCTAACACACACACACACACCCAACTACCAGATATTTAGCCAGGTCATTGGTTCAACTTTGCCGGTCACACTCCCTCACTGGTTCTACCAGCAGTCATGCATGAAACTCTAATAAAAACATTTTTTTTAACTAGAAAAAGTAACATCAAAATAAAATATAAAATTTACAAATCAATTTGTACTGTAATATCATAATGGATTGCATAGAGTAGCATAATAACAAAAGGAGGTAAAATTCTCAAGTATCGTTTATTCTGTTTCTCCGCGTCAAACGTAATATAACATTTGTTTTTTTCCTCCTTTTATACTTTTGCACTACTCTCATTATAATTTAGTCTTTCATTTATGCAATCATATGTTTTTATATTTGGTTGAGAAATATATTCAAAGGTTTTAGTTTTGCAATAATAAAATAACACTAATACAGATTTTTTTCACAAAATGAAAGTTTTAGCTCATGCACAGTGTACACTAACAAAGATTGATTTATCTAATTAAAATTTAAATCCCCATACATAGTTGTAGTTAATCAAGATAATAATAATAGTAACTTGATCAAATTATATTGATGTCATCTTTTTAAGTATGTTATTAGTATGAATATTACGCACCTATTTGGTGTAGATTGAAATTAGAGTTTTAATAGATTTTCATAAAAGTGAAATGTGTGGTTTAAAAGTTGAGGGTCCCATGAAAAAGTGGTTAAAATTAATTATTGACTATGACTTGGAATTAAAATCAAATTTTAATCCCAACCAAACATGGGCCAAGCAACAAATTGCAATGGCTGAGTGGCAATGCAGCGCAGCACAGATGATATCAAAACATCCCAGGTTCTAAGGTTGTGGCTGGCCTGGCATATCACCAGGACTCCTGGCACACGTGTTTTGTCCAGTTCAATAGTCCACTTGTCCAAAAGAGCTGTCCAACCAGTTTGATGTATATCTTGGAGGTTACCAGGCCAAACCATCGAATTCGAGCCGGCGATCTGCGTCCAATAACTCGTATAACGCTCAACACCAAATTGTTGCTAACTAAAATAATATTGCATAATAAAAATTTTGCAATCTGATGATATTCCTCTAATCAGCCATCACCAGCACGATCAGAGAAACCCAGGCCGGCATTAATCAATTTCGCATACAAACCAAGTAACTTCCACATAATGACAACTCTGCAGGTTATTGCCTTCCTTGCGGAAACTGATACATAAGATAATGAAGGCATCTTGGTCTATTAGACCATTTCTGGATTGATATTAATCTAAGAAACATAATTTAACAGTGAGCTACTGGTCAAAATATTTTGAAATTTGAGAACACCAAATAAAACAACAAATATTGCAGAGATGATACTATTAACCAAGATAAGTCAGCTATGATAAACAACTAGGACAAGGGGGCTATACAAATAAGGATTCACATGGTCTTGTAGGCACTCTCCCTCCCTCACACTTCCTCACTTCCATCTTTTTCTTTCTCTAAGGATTTACATGGTCATATAGGTACCCTCTCTCACTAGCACTTCCTTGTTTCCATCTATTTTTCATATAGAGGTTATGACATGGCAGTCATGTAAAAGATGGTTTCCAAAAAAGAGATTGGGACACTCTTACAACAACCAATTGTTCCAAATAAAAAGGACTACAGTTCTAGCTCCATGACTGCATTTATCAAACCATAATGTTCCCTGACTCTATTTTTTCCACAATGCAACCTTTCAACCTGAAAATAATGATATGATTGAATTCAAGTACTCAAAATAAAGTGGTCTCCATTCCATTACTTGTGCAGATGCCTGATAAAATCATCAATACACTAGCACCTATCACATGGTGTTAAAGTTCACTTTCAAATTCAGGCCTTGTTTGTTTTGGATTAAAATCAGATTTTAATATAAGTCAAAGTCAAACAATCAATATTAACCGATATTATGGGTCCCACATCTTTTTAACCACACATTTCAAAAACTTCTATCACAATCTACTAAAAATTTAATTTTAATCCACACCAAGCACCCACTCAGTTGTCTTTTAAAGGTAGTCAGTAAACTGTTAATAGACGTGTGCGTCTGTTGTGTATGTGTGTGACACGAGCAAGTCAATAGTAATGCATATATCTCAATACTTTTTCCACACAATTTGGCCCTTCAACCTGAAAATGTATATATGCTAGCAATTCAAGTATCCAAAATTTTCCTCTCATCATGCACAAACTGATCTCCACATTACTAGTGCAAATGCCACATAAAAGCATCCATTCGCCACTGTATATACCAATGTTAAAGTTCACTTTTGAATTTTGTACAACATTAGTCCTGGAAAATTTCAGGCATGAGAACAATAGATTTGAGGGGAAAACGTATGCAGAGAAAGAAAATCAATTTTGTAAGTAACATTTATCTAAATTTACCAAAAGATTCAAAATTTAATAGCAAAAAGTCAACCTGTAGTAGGCTGTGAAAAATAGAAAATAATGTGAAGTTTCTATGACGGGGTCATAGTAAACTCTTGATTAACCCATAAATTCCTTCATTAGAATTTGATAACTTAGTCAATAAACCCTAATTCCTTATTCAAACAGTGAGTAAGAAATCCATTTGAATAATCAAATCCCATCAGCGTGCAGAAAATTACACACGCATAAATAGTCAATAAGCCCTAATTATAATTTTATTTTTTGATAGTCGTTAAGCCCAAACTTCTGATTCATGACCGAGTACAAATCTATTCAAACAATCAATTCGCTTCTACGTCTAAGACTGCCTATACAATTACACACACGAACGATTCACTAATATCCGAAAATCAATTTCCCAATTCAAAGATAAAATTCCTTAAAAAAAAAAACCATAAAAGACGACATATACATAGATGCAAAAGAAACTTCTTACCGTGGAAACAAGCCCTAATTTCTGATTCATGAGTGCATAAAAATCTCCTCAAACACATCGATCCACTAATACAATAACACACACATACACAGAGAGAGAGAGAGAGAGAGAGAGAGAGATTGATTTTACCTAATAGAGTGCAACGAAGGTAATTTCCGAGTGAGGAGCTGAATACATGTACAGCTTTTAGAGGTAGAAGAGGGGAGAGAGAGAGAGAGAGAGAG
>CAIGRB010156951.1:63438-90694 GCA_903798255.1 Fraxinus quadrangulata
AAAAAAAAAAAAAAAAAAAGATGCCTACCCCACTAAAATAAATTATAATTTCAACACAACCCAGGCAAAATGCCCAATTACAATAAAAAAAAAGAGGAACGGTGGCAAAGCCAAACCCTCGCCTCTCTAGCCTCCTGCACTAGTCTCCTTCCCCTCGTCGGGTGCTTGGTCGTCGTTGTGTATGTTGCATTAAGGAGGATTCGCGCTCTAGAGCTTTTGTATTGTCGATGTCAAAAAATTATTTGGTACCTTGTGATCATCTTATCTATGATTGGGCAAGCTCCGACATAAAAAGTCAAATGAAAAACTCCAAAAACTAATTGGGCGTGGACAATTGGAGAATCTTCCATGTGAGAATTAGAAAGATCGTAGCAGATATTTGGTACAAGCTAATAATGGTAGAGCGGACAAGCTTGTCTTAATAGAAACAGAATAAATGAAACTCTTCATATAGGCATGAAATGGAGAAGAGTCGTCCATGATCATGTTAACCTACAGTGTTATGGCATCGTTAAGCGTATAGCTGCTACCTGTAGAGATCGTGATTGTTATTGTGGGTGGCAACGATAGAGTCATGATGGCCTATGACCTATGATTCTAGTCTATATTGTCTTGTCAATCCTCTTGTTGGAGGATATGGGTGGTGGTGGTGTTGTGAGGTAACAAATCCTTCATGTGTGACGGTGATATCTTAATTTGGTCTAATTGATGCATTACAGCTTTAATTAACCACCTCTGGCCTCATTCATTAGTTTGATACAAATTTCCAGTAATACAATCTTGTGCATAGATTTTGTGGAGGATTACGGTGATCAAATATTCTTCAAATCTCACCCAAAATCCAAATTTTCATATTTATAAGGACGATAAGCTTTAATATAAAGCCCACATCTAACTCTGGTGGGCTAGGGTTCATCTGGCTTGGCAATTCACTCCGACGCCTATGAAATAATTTATTGGAAAATCAAGGACGAGCTCCCCAACCTTTGAAGCGCGTGAGAAAATGGCTCCTAACCTTCCAAAGTGAAGTTTTAACTCTCTAACCTTTTAACATTGTGAGATTAAGTCCCTAATTCTCGGAAATTACCAGTTAGAATGTTAAAAAGTCCACGCCGCGTTAAAATGACTATTGTATTCTTTGAATTTGTCCATGTTTGACAACCATTAGAATGAATTTTTATTTTTGAGAAAAATGAATTTTGAAATAATGATTTTTTGGAGAATGTATGGTACAAAATAGGAAAATATTTTGAATTTACGTGCAGAATATTTTATTGTGAGAATGTGTGGTTGAAAGATACCCTCAACCTTTTTAGTATAATCCATTCATAGTGGCAAAACTTATCGTTCTCTCCATTCTGATCATTAAGTGATGAATTTTTCCTTCTTTTTAAATAAACAAAAATAAAAATTAAGTAGTAAAACAACAAAAATTAAGGAAAAGAAATTGTAAATGGAGTCCATAACTTTTCAAAAAAATACAAGCAAATCCCACTTAAAAATTATGGATACCTTTTCCATTTCGGTGCACAAGGCAACTAGAGCTATAAAGGTGGGTTGGAATTCACAGGCCCAGGACAACTCAGCCTGCATTTTTTAGGGATGTAGGGTATGGTTAATAAGGCCCATTAGACTTGACATGGACTCTATTGGGCCTTTTCTATTTATAGATGGGCTGGGCTAGCCTCCAAATTATATGGACCCTAAGAAACCGATCCATTATTAAGCCCATGTTGGGTACTTATTAAGAGTATGTTTAAACCCCATTATTTCGGAATAATATATTTTAAAATAGCAGATTGATGGAAAATGTGTGATTGAAAAAAAAATTATTGATGTGATGAAAAATATTATTTTATTGAAAAATGCGTGGTTGAAAATGAGTAAAAGAATGAAAATGAAAAAAATAATATGGTCCAAACAGAAACTAAAACTTATATTTTATTTTAAGTCAAAGTTAACAATTAATTTTAATCACATATTTTACAGATCCCACAACTTTTCAATCATATTTTATCAACTTTTATTAAAATATAATAAAAAATCGATTTTAATCCCCACAAAACAATGACTAAATTGTGTAAAAAACCTAACATTTTAGTTTGTAGTAGAATTAAAATACTTTGAATTTTGAAAAGTAATTTTTACATTATTATCAGGATATCGATTAATAAAACTTATCAATATAAAAATATAAGTAAACTTTATAAGTTTAGCCAAACACTTGTATGGAGACAATGAATTATGTTATTTTTTAATTATTGAGATGTGATGACTTAATTATGTTTGTGGGGCCCATTATCTGCTTGAATCAGGAATCTAAATTATTATTATCGCAAGAGTTTTTAATAATTTATTTTATATTTACTCAAATAAAAAGTTGACATTTGAATCATTGAATTAACCGAAAGAAATTGTAAAGATAAGGACCAAAATTAAGGATGATGAATAGTAATAAAACTTGAAATCATATTGTTAGTACTAAAATGGAAAATGAAATCTACTTATAATTAAAATTTTAAATTATAAGCAGTATCGCTAAGATAAAAAATCTAAGAGACAAGTGGGCAGATTCTTTAAATATTTTCTTTTCTCAAATAACAACAAAGACAATATAAGAAAGGGACTGCTGAGAAATGGGGCAGAGTGAGAGTGGATGCAGTCAACAAATGTACTCATAATCAACACTCAAATTCATATAGAGACATAATATATATACAATTTAGGGTAAAATCCTTTTGGGTTCTAAACCTTTTATTTGTGGCACTTTAAGACCTCAACATTTGAAAATTTGTGAACCATGCCCTCACTTGATGAAACATATTTATTTCGACGTTGCGTTTATGCGTTATATATATGTGACTAAAAGGATAAAATTGTCCAAAAATATTTGATAAAGATTAATAAATGGGTGATTGAAAATTTGATAAAATTACGAATCTCTTAAAATATATGGTCGAAAATAAATTTGAAGAATGAGAATAAAACAAGGGCTAAATATTGTTTGTTCCTGAACAATTTTACCCTTTTAGCCATATGCATGTAGGTCTCGTGTGACCATTTAGCATCCATATGGACGCTTTTGTCAAGGATATTGTGCAAGTGGCAAGTGCGCATACAATGTCAAAACATTGAGGATGTGTCTGTTATACTTACGAAAGTAAGAGTCCTGAGAGAATTTTATCACAATATTTTATATATAGAGATGGAGAATCCACGCTTCCATCCCACTCACCTCTCCACATACCAACGAAAATCCTCCACTCATATGTCCCCTTCTTCATCAAGCTCATTCGAAGTATTTGTCTTTTAGCCCCACCATTTTACACCTATGTCTATTTTCACCCCAAATCTTTTTTATGTATAGTTTTTCTCCCCCTACAAGCTTTATGCAATTTTATAGTCTTTATTGACCGTATTTTATATTTTATACTTGCCTCTGAAGGCTACTTTTTTCTCTATGCTTATTATATTTTTAAAATTTAATTTTGTTCTAATTTGAGATATTGTGAACTTTTGGTATTAGTTGATGTCATAATCGCTTTTATTTCATATTTGTAGTGTAATTTAGCCTTATCTTACTTTCGTGCACATTTTTTCACTTGTTTGAGTTATACCATCGCACAAAAAGTAGCGATAATACTATTTTAAAGTGTATTTAAAAACTTTAAGTACTGAAAGTTATATAAATGCAAACAAATAGATAAAAAAATAGTTTTATGTGCATCTTTCACCAAGATCAAAAGCACATTCTATAAATGAGGTTTATGTGTGTTGGACCCATTTTCAGGTGAAAGAAACAAGAAAATGGCTACTTTTGGGGGAAATTAGCGACACGACTACTTTTACACGCTAAATGTCAATTTTAACTATTTTTTTGCACTTCTGTTTTTTTGTTAAGACAAACATTTGTTAGACATATTGGGAGTGAATTGAAAGTTGTTATTGTCATGGATAAATAATCCATATTAAAAATTTTGACATCGTATACACTTTCACGTATACACTTTCACGTCCTATACACATTCGCATGAGACTAAGATTTTCCTAACAATCTGAGAGTTATTGAAAGACTTGACAATGTGCCCACGTTGACATAAGATGTACATTTTGTTGAAAATTTGAGAATAAGCTTGGCAATTTAAATTATTTCAAACAATATAAAGTTGGGTATAACTTTTGGCTAAAAGAAATTAGAAATAGAGAGATGGTAGTATTTAGATTTTGAAATTTTTTTAAACGTGTCATGTCAAATATGACATCAATAAAAAGATGAAGGCTTCAATTGTGTCCATTCAACATCTAGGGATATTTTCCGTAGTCTCATTTAAAAGTTGTTTTAATAACGTTGGTGAAAGTTACCATTTAGGTCCTATTTAACCTCTATTTTCTAATTTTTTTCTTTCACAAATTCATTTTCAACAACACATTTAGCTCCCTTTCGATAAGAATTAAAACCAAAATTTCAATTGAAGTCAACTTTTATCACAAATTTTCAATCCCGTAATTCATTAACTTTTATCAAAATTTACTAAAAATTTGATTTTAATCACCATGAAATAGGGATTTAATAGAATCCACAACTTTTATCAACTATTCAACAACATATTTTATTAACTTCAATGAAAATTTATTTTTTAACTAAAGCAAATAGGGACTTAGTAAAAATGACATTTTGTAGTGGTCATTTAGTGGAATACCCATCCTATAATTTCAATCAAATGTAAAAATGAAAAAACTTCAAAACATTGGGGGTCAAAAAGCAATTTATAAAAAACTTTCACAATACATGTATAAAATCATAAATAAACAATTATTAATTCTCCCGAAAGTCTCTCGTTATTATTTCTCTCACACACAGTCTCTCTCACACACAAACATCCTCCATATGTATGTGCGCTTAGGCCAGACCCAACAAACATTAATTAATTGTTTGGATTCAATTTCGTGAAACTAACCGCTATTCCTCATATTATTTAAATAATTTCTTGGAACACAACAGCACCCACTCAAGAGAAAAAGTGAAAAAGGATAAACAGTAAATTAAGAAAAGAAAGGAAAAAAAGCACATTTGTATCTGTTTGCGTGCAAGTGAAAGTCTGTAAGAGAAAAAGCCAGAAATAACTTTTACTTTTTAATGCTCTCTTTCTCTCTCTAATCGATTTCTGATTTTATGTTTGTTTTTCTGAAAAATCGTGCACCCTCTCTCTCTCTCTCTCTCTCACACACACACACACAGTCACGCACTCTTGAGCTTCAATTTGAAAGATTCATGCTTGATTTCTGTTTTTCAGGTTTTTGGGATTCTTGATAGGAACTTTTGCTCTGGTTATTTTTAATTTTTTTTGGGTTAATATTCTTGTTTTGAGGTTTTTGTGAAGCTTTAGTTATGGTGAAAATGGTGTTCAATTTCTGCATAAATAAATATATATAACGTTGTATAATAATTATATATGGCTCATGCTCACAGTAACAGTAATAATGACTATGCAAATGCTACTGTTACTGCTACTGGTGATAACCAACAGAAGCTGACAGCAACGTTTCATGATTTTCTTGGAACAAAAGGCCAAAATCCTGCTCCAGCAGCCGGAGGCGGTGGCCGTCCATCGTCGGAGTTGTCTCCATCAGCTTCTGCCTCCATTAATGCCTCTTCTTGTGGTGGCCGTGGCCCCATCTCCACCACTTCTGATCTGGGCTCTGGTAATAACACAACACGAGTGCAACCTTCATTCGTCCTTTTCTTAGTTTATTTTCATTACAGTACTTGCACTTCTTTAAGGGGCTATTTTGCTTCCTTTTCTCTTTTTTTTTTTGAACTTCTTTGTTGTATAAATGTGCTCACATCATTCTTCGTATGTGTATTGCTCTGGATAGTTTGAATTTCACAAGCATTTTTTTATTATTTTCAGTATTGTCGTAATCTCACTTTCAAATTGTTTGTATGTTTTGATGCTTGTACATGTCTACTTTCTGAGCTCTATCAATTCTGCAACTCTTTTGATGAATTGGGTGGTTATGACCTCTGGTTTCGTATGAAGTCATTGATGGAGATAGAAATGTACGGGTTCATTCCGAATTGCTTTGATTGAAATTGCTATATATGCACCTGCCTTTTATGTCTTGTTTCCCATTGTTGAAACTATAGTGCTGTCAAGAATTTAAATGATTACTGGACGATACTTGAAGATTAACTCGTAGTTTGATAGTTTTTTAATCAATTATGCTAGAAAGACATGTTGGCAGTCATTTGGAGGGGATACCATTTTATCGATCAAGAGGCGACTTTACAGGACCCGATACAAGTAATAGGTTTGCAGGAACTAAACGAAGTAACTCTGACTCTTTTATGGTATCATCAAAAGAGATATTTCCACAAGTGCGACCGGAATCACTTGAGAGCTCACATTTGATGAAGGTTTGTTCTGCTTATTTTCACATCTTCCCAATTAATTTCCTTCACGGCATGTTATTTTAAAATAGGTAAGGGGATGTCGTGGTCTTGTGCTGGTTTAAATCTCATTCCTGAAGTTGGAAAATATTAGACTTCACTAAACAGCACATTTACAAGATATTAGCTTCTTTTTGTTTCTTAATACAATCTAGTGCTCTCTAATTCACGTTATCAAACATGCTAGAAATGTTTATTATTTATTCTGATATTGGAGTTCTCTGTTCAAGTTCAGCTACTGCGACATAGCGGGGGAGAGCGACCTAGGCGGCCACATGATGAGGAAACATCCTTTGCTATGCATCAAATGAGACCAATTTCGGCCTCTCTTATATCTCAATCTTCTAGTGGCGGTAACTCCAAATGGGATCGAGCTATTCCAATGAGTCTTGGGCCGACATTACCGTATCCTCCACGTGCTGGTCAAGTTGTACCATTTGGGCACCAAACACCATCAAATAGGTTTAAAGATACGAATCCTGGTCCTTCTGCCATATCTCGAACAGCTGCTGATGAAGGATCTAGGACTGGAATTAAAGGGTCTGGAATTTTGAGTTCTATCAACGCAACTGGAGGTGTTTCTGAGAGACAACCTTCAGGAGTGCTCATACGTACTGATAAACAGAAGTCCGCTGTTTACATTCCGGAGCCAGAATCGTCTGCTACACCCAGGTCAATTCATGATAATAGTGATTTTTCTAATTTTCTTACCTGAGCTATCTGCGTGGTTGGCTAAAAGATTTATGAGTTTTATTTGGATTTTTTTTAATGACAGTCAACACAGAATAGAATCAGCCAGTCGCCAAATGACTATATTTTATGGTGGTCAAGCCCATGTTTTTGACAAAGTCCACCCTAACAAGGTCTGTTTTCTGCATTTTTTTGATCAACCGGTTGACTGATGCATACCTGATCAACTGCTTTTTGTACCATTATCTTAAACAGAAGTATTTTCATGTTTATTTGACTTGATTAGTAGGTGAAGAAAAAATTCACCGTTTAGTCTTGCTATGATCCAGTGTTATAGCATCTTTATTATCATGCTTAATTGTAGCTACGTTTATGAGTATTATGCTAATTTTGGAAGTTATTTGTATTATTACCTCGAAGTGGAGGTTGGATGTCATTATCAAGGAAGCCTTTTAGGGTTTATAATTCAAGGAGTTTGTGCTTTCTACTGTTGGAACTTGGACAGGAAGTGTAGCGAAGCTACAGAGGAGCATGTCTAGTGACGAAAGCTCAAGCTGGAAGGCAAGAGATTCTTGATTATGGTCACTGACCTTAAGATCTAAACAGTCATTTAGAAAAATTTCTTTGAAGATTTCCCGAAAAATCTTCCTTATGCTGTAAGAACTCAGGGTTGTGAGGAGCAAGTATGATTTGGAACAACTAGTCAAAATTTCAAAAGTTTTGCGAGACATTCTCATAGAAACATTTGGAAGTTCATACCAACGGGATTTTCTTCTTTTATCATGTTCACAATATGGAATGTGGGTGCAGGAGATAGGATTTGTTTGGGAGTAAGGTAGGATTAGTTTTTGCTCCCTTTCTTTTCTAAAAAATGTTCTATAGATTTTGTTCGTTCACCCCTCTGAAAATTGGAGAATGAATTGGAAAACTTGAGGGAAAGCAAGATTCTTAAATTATCATTGAGAATGTTGGTTTTACACCTTCTTGGCATGCCAAAAGGTTGTGGATGTTGGATTTCTCAGACTTTTTTCTTGCACGTCATTCTTCTCTACTCTTGTTGATTTGCCAATCCACCCCATCTTTGTCATGTCCAAGTTCATTTTGAAATGTCTTGTAACAGAATCAATGTTTTCTATGGCTGATCTTTCATAGAAAAATTGATTTGTGAGAATTGGTTCAAAAGAAGTACATCTATTTCTCTCTTTGTTCGTGGTTTGTGATGTGCAGTAGTGGAGAACATCGTTTTTGGCTATATTTTGGGTGATGTATAGAGAAACAACAGGATGTTTGAAGAGCGAGAGTAAGGAGTTTCTGAATTATCGAATAGGGTTAAGTTTTTAGAATCGCCACGATTTCTACATATAAAGAATCCAATGTTGTTCCTTTTACTTTAATTGGCATTAGCTGGACAGATATGTAGTATGGTTTTTTTTTTTTATCGTTTTTCTGATGTTAAGAGTTATATGTAACTGAACCCCCTCGCTGTCAAAGAACAAATGTTAAGTAGTGAAATATAGCCCCCGTTTGATATCCATTATAACGAGTTTTTTGGGAAAAAAAGAGTTTTGGAATAGTGATTTTTTTGAAGAATGTGCGGTTAAAAAATATAAAAAAGTTGTGAATTTATGTGCAAAATATTTTATTGTTTGAATATATGGTTGAAAATGAGTGAGAAAAAAGGAATTTTGATTTAATGGATGTCAAACAGGGGCATAGTCTCAGGGAAGCTAGGGAAGGAACCACTTAATCAGTTAAGAAAAAGACTACATTGTACATTCTCATAACAGATGCTATTAATTGGAGGATCATTATTCATATCTAATGATCAGGGACCGATATCCTTTTCATGAACTACCTTTTTGCCTCAGTGCTTTAGAATAGGAGTATAATTCTGATGCTGGATTGGTTGTTGAGTAATTTTCTTGCTGTGAAACATCCAGAAGTATTCATATATGTACAGAATGCACGACGCTGAAGCTCAACTCTTTCTTAACACTTATTTGTGAAGCTAGCACTGAAGGAATATCTTCATCTCTTTTGTAGATTGGATTTTAAAGGGTTTTTTATGCCTTTTGTATTGTGTTCGTTGAGTTTTGAACCGTTACAATAATTGTAATCCCTCCACAAACCATGATGAGTTTTATACTCTTTACCAGGCAGATGTTATAATGGCCTTAGCTGGATCGAATGGAGGATCTTGGTCAACAACTTACACTCCAAAATCTGCATCAGGGCCTCCGACTGGAGATAATTGTATACCTAGCGATGCAGGCATCGCTATACCAAGGGAGTTGCACGAGGGGACATCAGATGGAGGGAAATCCCACCATGGTTTTGGCTCTGGTGATTACCAATTTCTTTTCCCAATTGTTTACACTCATAAAATTTGTTAATGCTATATTTTTCACTATGGCAATGGAATTTGCTCCAAGTTTTATGCAAATAGTAGGTAATTATCAAGTGAACATCATTGAGATTCGAGATGACCTCCTTTTATGAGAGTTACATCACATGGCTTTAGCTTTATGCCAATCTATACTTGCACTTTCCTAAATATTGAATGTGGTGACACTTATATATAGAATTGGATGCACATTGTAGGCAGTCGTCCAGGGGGTATCATAACAAAAGAATCAAAAAACGGGGGAGCATCTGAGGTCAATGCTGGAGGTAAAGGTGAGGCGTAAGGTTTAACTTGGCTTAGTTTGTGCTTGCTAAATGAATATCTGTACTTCAGCAATTAGTATTTTGCATTACCTCCAGCGAGGTCCAATCATCCTAGCTCAATTATTTTAAAGCTTTTCGCTCCTTTTTGTAATCTGTAAGCACTCAAATTAAGTATGAGATCCAGATATTTGCAGTCTTAAGAGTTTGATTTTTCTATATTATCAGAAGTACATCTCGGAATACGGATAAAGAATCTGAGATTCTTGTGAGCATTTTGAGATATTTATTGTTTGAATGAAACCTTGTGCTAGTAACGCCGTACATATTATCTGTAATAATCATGCTTACTGTACAATCATTGTTTACAATTTGGTTGACATGTCAAGTGATATTCACGAGCACACGTCATCCATAGTTGTACAAATAGATTAATCCTATCTGTAATGTCCGTTTACTGTCTGGAGTGTAAATATTGTATGCTCGTGGTGTTGATTGCATTTCAGCCTGATGTTACATTGGGCTCGTTTTATGATTTCGTCATGTATATTATTGCTCTTGTAAGAAGGGATTAGGCCTTTAATCCCTGGCATTGTCTATGATATTGTTTCCCCTGTTTTACTTTGCTAAAAGTTGAATTTTTCGCAAATTTCAATAAAAAAGTTGATTAAATGTGTGATTGAAAAGTTGACAAGTTGTGGATTCCACAATTAGTTTTTGATATCTTAATTTTTTATTGAACTTTTTTAGCTAAATCAAATAGGGAGTTTGTAACACATTTCTTGAAATTTGGGTTCCTGCACCATTTTTGTTGGATTTATCGAGTAGGCGAGAAATGAACACTATCGACTTGTTTCCACATAAAAAAATCATCGATTTGCAAGGCAGTAGTATATTGAAGATACAGATGTCTATTGCAAACTTGAAGTAAACTGTGAGAAGTGCAAACTTGTATACATAATCAAATCTCATGGTTTCTAGTATGGCTATTTTTCTTGTAAATCAATCATGATCATTAAACTCTTGTTCAACCTTTAAATCAGCAAATGTTGTTTAGTTTCAAATACAACCGTGCCAGTTCGATCCGAAAACTAGACTTCGGCAGATCTCTGCGTATTGGTACGATCATGAAACTTGACCACGAAGTCTCTCGTTCCTTGCACATTCTTCCTGCCATTTGAAGGATATATAATAAGTAAAATAAGTAGAAAAGTTGCTTATTATAGCGATAGCAAGATAAAGACTCGAGTTACTTTCAAAATTATGAACTTTTTTTTTTAAGTCCAAAGTTAAAATTTAAAATGCTGAAAACAAAAAGTTACTTTTCTTTTACTCATTTTTTTTTAGCCAAACACACTCAGCTAAGCTGAAAAAGTTTATTTATAAATGAAGGTTTTAAATAAATAATTCTTTTATTAGTAAAAATTAGAAATAACTCTTTCGTTTTAACAAAAACACTTCAATTTTTAAAAGTAAAATATCCATACTTGTTTGAAAATAAAAAAGGTAACTTTATATGTTTCTTCAAGCTTTAGCAACAACGCTAAATCTAGCAAATTGTGACATCTTCATCCGTGGAATACCTGGAAAAGTTTCAAGAGAGAATAGCCGTGTCTTTGCTCTGAAATTGCAGCTGCATATTTTTCCTTGAGAGAATCACAAATTTGTTGTTCTGATTGCAGCGTAGTTTGCACTTTTCCATGCCTCTAGAAATTTATGCAGAGGGAAAATCACTAGTCGAAAAAGTTTGATGAAAATCATGACATCATTAGAAGATCAGTAACTTCGAGAAGCTATTCTAGTTTCAGTAAATGTTATTAGAGCAACTTCAATGGTGGTGTAAAATAGAGATTTAAATCTTGAAAGTGATCCGAAACCTCTCCAATGGCAAAAAATGTAAAAAAAAGATGTGAATTTCCATTTTATTTTTCATTCACAATAGACAAAAAGTGAATTTAGATCTTCTCGTTGGGGGCAAAATTTAGATTTAGATTCATCGAGGTGTAAATAAGAATGTAAAAGTGATTTTGAAGATATCAACTTGCACCCAACTTTATATCATCATTGGAGATGCTCTTAGGGTCCATATAAGTTTACAAGGGCCTCTATGTGATTGCTTCTGCTTCTTGGAAGAAGAGCTTTTTGGGGAAGCTGCCTTGGACAACTTCCTCTAAAAGCTCTTCTGCACATTCTGAAACTCATCTAAATAGACCCGAAATCAGCTTTTAGACTCAGAAGCAGTTCAAGAGCACGTATGAGCCCTAAGCAGTAAGCACGTTGTATACCAACTGTATCTCCTACTCTGTACTGTTGAAAGGTTAGAAATGAGTACCTGCTGAATTCCCTTTAATATTCCCTCCAATGAGTCGATGAGTTTGATACGCCTATCAGCACTAGTAATAGCATCTTGGAACTGCATGAGATTGAATGTAAGAGAGACAGAATTAATATAAGCACTATCCATCATCACAGTGGAATACACAAGTTTGCATAAGCAAAATATTGAAAGCATATAAATCTAGACCTGCATGCTTATGGAGTTCAACAAGGATGTCTCCTTTAGCATCAATTCTTTTATCTCCATCAACGCGTTATAGGTATCATAGTGCTTACGAGTTTGCCGAAGCTTTTTCTGCAGAAAAGCATTAGAAGGTACAGTTCATTTAGCTAAGTGATGATTAAAAAACTTGCAGAGGCACAATAAAACCATTTTTATACCTGAATCTGAGTATAAAGTTCTGAAAACCTCAGCTCATACCTGAAGTTTCAGTTGAGAGAAAAAAATGAATTATTACTACTTGGAACAGGAAAGAGAGTTTTGCTCTTTGACCAAGTCTCGAAGTCTTAAAATTTGAGAAAAATAAGCCCATGGCTCATAAGCCATGAGCCCCACACAAATTCACTTTCATCACTTACTACAACAAAATGCTCGATATTAAACTCATAAGTACGAGGCGGAACTTCAACCGTAGTTGCTTTAAACAAATGACTTTTGAGACGCACATTTGACCTAAAAAAAGTAAATTTTACAAGATGAAAAGACTTGTAGGAGAAAAAAAGGTAGCAGAGTTGAGAAATGTACTGAATAAGTTCAGCTTGTGATGGCACTTCATCAAGTTGCCTCTTCAGCATTACTATTGCCCGGAGTTTTGCTGCAAGTTCCTGTCATGAAAGCAGGAAAACCACACATCACCTTCAAAAATTAGTACGGAAATTTATCTTTCATTACTGACAAGGAAATGATAGAAACTAATAAATGGCTAGGAAATACATAATTCTAATACATGGACCATAATTATGCAACTTCTGGAAAAAGATCAAAGTTTTCCTCTCAAAAAGCAGTAACCATTCTTCAGTAATACCTAAATATAAACAAAACCTGTCACAGACAACATCACCGTTGAACAACACCAATTTCTTTCTTAATAGATCCATTACATCCAATTCATTTAATATCATGTTTGGTTTAGCTTAACAGTAAAAAGAGAAGCCAGAATTGGCTGCTTTTTGGCTTTCCTGGGCAGTACCACAGTATCAAGAGTGATACTGCCCCCAAAAAGCTAGCTTCTTCTACAAAAGAAGCAAACCCAAACATGCTCTAAATATCAATATGCAAAAGGCTCATGTATTATTGTGATATTCCTTGGAAGTACAATATATACAAACAGACCAACCCTTCCTTAAAGGACAAAAACTTAAAATCTTAACAAAAAAATGATGTTGAGGAGCCCACAACTAAGAATGCATCTCAACCACACAAAATTAGCTAAATCTTGATAAGTACAGCCAAGTTCTTGATGTCATAGAAACAAATTTCAAGGATTAGTTGCTAACTACAATCAACAATGTTGACTTCAACAAACAGCAAGTTTCTGGGGGAAAAAATGTACGTCCTTATCATTTATATGTACATAAATTATCCAACAAGTACGACCTTAATTGCCTACAGAGTTAGAGAAACTAACAGAGACAAAATGTACAAAATGGAAATGAAGAGTTGCATGTAAGATCTAGATGAAGTAAACATGAAAATGGACATAAGATGAGCCAATTATTGAGTTTAATGGTATCCAAGTGTTCTTCAGTTCACAGTGACATGCACTTCAGAAAAATGACGGCAAACAGTTATTGAAAAACTTCCTGGTCAGAATAAAGGCACATAGAAAGTCAGACCTCAAATCAACCTGTAAACTTGGTATATCTCAAAATCAAAACCAGAGATCTTTATCGCTGCCAGCTTTGAGGAAAATAAGTTCAAAAGGTATATTGCAGGAACTTTAAGCAAAAGAGATAAAAAAAAATTTATTTTTATTTTTTTGCTATAATTGAAAAATGTTATCAAGTGTCCAACAACTTGCATTCTGAACTGGCAAACAGACATGAAAACTCATGCCTTGAATAACAAAGACCTAATGATTCATGCTTGATATTTACTTATAAAAACTTGTGGAGTGCTTGTCTAACCTTCTTTGCCAACTCCAGTCTCTTGTTACAGTCTTGTATCGAATGAACAAGACTATCAAAATGCTCATTCCCATCTTTACCATTATCTAATATTTTCTCCATCTCATTAACCTTTCCTTGCAATTTTGAACGCTCTAGACTGCAGTGGGACTGAAAATCAGATTCCTGCCTCTCAAGTGCCTGAAAAAAGGTTCAGCCTGGACTCAGTCATGTTTAATAAGCTAAAGGAAAAATAACTTAAGGAAAGATGCATAAAATTTTTAAAGAAAAAAAGAGAGAAAAATCCAAAATCCATGTATGAACAAAGGTACGCAAAATTTCAAGAATATATATCATCTTGGGGCAAGTTAAAATACTGATAAATGGAAGACAAAGTTTTTTTCCCTTTGTTTTTATCAACACTTTCTAAATCCTTCAATTGAGAAACAAACATTCACAGAAATATGATCTATGTTTCCACCTCTCAAGATTAGAGTAAGGCTACATTAGGCGGCATGGTATCGGGGCCTGGTAATTGGGGGAAAAACAAAGCAGAAAGTTTGGTTTCGTTCAAACTTGAACTGAAATTTTTCTGAAATCATAATTCTAAGGCTCAAACTCCATGCTGCCAAATGCAGCACAAGCAGACCTGGCAAGAGGGAACGTAGCCAATGAATAATAATCGGCAATTCCAGAAAAGGAATTATGAAATAACCTTCAAGGATTCCAAAATAGAAACCAGTCTCCAACCTAGTGCAGAATCAGGGCAGTCTTTATCAATTCTTTCTCGTATAATTCGTATTTCATCCAAAATACTAGCTTTCCTTCGATTCTGAAAAACACGACATTGCTAATAGTGAAGATATTTACTAACAGAAACGTATAAAGAAAAAATAAAATGTTCAAACAATAAGAGAACGCATAGAATTGAAAATGCAGACTCACTAACCAATTCTTCAAGATTTTCCGTTAGTTGCCCTTCAACAGTCTGCAATCCCTCATCATTCTGCCAGTAAAATAAAATTAACAACCATAAATTAATTCAACCTGATCAAATTTCACCTAACGGATGTCCAGTCATTATAGCAGATTATATTTGGTGATCAGTTCGAGTTAAACAAATTGAACTCATATTGGAAAGTCCACGTGATTCATTCAACGTGGATTAAACAGAAACAAGTAGTGATAAAACAGGTGAAATTACCTCATCTTTCGCCATTGTTGGGTCAAAATCGGATGCTTTTGACATTGCAAAAAACCTATTGAAATCACAAATTATGCAGAAGGGTCCTGGAATTAGAGCTAACTCCAAGTTTGGATGAATTAAAGACACATTATCACCAATTATTTATACGGATTATTGATTACGCGTGATGGAATTGAAATGTTGTAATTTACCCTCACTTGCGTTAGGATACTTATTGCTAATTATAATAGTAGGTAGAAGGTTGGGGTTAAAAGTGGGATAAGAAAAAGAATGGGGACATAATTATAAAATTATAAAAGTTTGAGGATGTAAAATGAAATTTAGAAAATTAAATTGGAACCTCCGGTGCTTTAAACAAACCAAACACGCCCTTAATAGTTTAAAAACAAAGAACCCAAAAAAAGACACTTTAAAACCCTAGAACGCTCACTCTCTATCTCTCTCTCGCACGCGTGAAATACTTGCTATTAACAATGGCGACTATGATGGTAAGTTTAATCTCTCTTCCACAAAACTATGTAATGTGCATCTGTGTAAAGTTGTACGCTTTTGTGTCATTTCACGTTGTATTACTCTCTGTAACCATTGATGTTTTTTATCCATTTCTCAGTTAGTAGAGTCTAGTCTACGAGTACTCAGTTCATTAATTGTAGGGGACAACGATAAATATTAAAGGTTACTAACTGCATATTTTCAGTGAAGATGGAGTGGGGAAAATTCTGAAAATTGAGGTTTATATTTCCGGTTCTACTTAACTTATGAATGTTACTAGTTAATTATTGACGGGTTTACATTTTCTATCAATGAAATGCCATTAGGAGTAGAGAAAGTGAACATGTTCAACTTTCGCAGTCCAGTTAAAGTTGAGATCCGCATATTAAAAATTGAGTCCCCTGGAAAGAAGACAGTATAACTGACTTTGGCGATTGTGAAGTTAGATGGACACCAATTTTTTTTGGACCATAATAAAGCTATAAATGTAATGCGCTGAATATTTTCGACAGCCTTCTCCATTTACTTCAGCTTCTGGAGAATGCATTATCCTTCCCCTGCTTCTTTAATAACTTCTGAAACTTCAAGTTTTAAAAGTAAGCTGTTCTACTTTGCATGATAAATTGAGATTGCTGTTTTGATAACTCTGGAAATAAATGTTAAGAGCTAGCAAACATTCGGGGAGCAATTTTCAAGTTCCTTGTCACTCGTTACCGTTTGTTATTTTTTATTTGTTCCAACTTTCCTGGTTCTTGATTTTTTATAAGCAGCGTTTCCATTTTATTCCTGTTTTAGTTTTTCTTTCCTTTCCAGAATCACTAAACCAATAATAGTTGATTTTATTAAAAAAGTCGAAAAATATCAATTTTTTTTTTATTATTATTATTTTTGTATTCTTCGGTTCTTTGAATACAAAAGCTAAATCTGTTTGTCAAACAATAGCAACCTCAAATCATACTGCTGAAGGAAGGGACAGATACATCCCAAGGAAAACCACAGTTAATAAGCAACATAAATGCGTGTATGGCTGTGGCCGATGTAGTGCGGACCACTCTCGGTCCAAGGGGTATGGACAAGCTAATCCATGACGAGAAGGGAAACACTACCATTTCGAATGACGGGGCCACCATAATGAAGCTTCTTGACATCGTTCACCCTGCTGCAAAGATCCTCGTGGATATTGCCAAGTCACAAGACTCCGAGGTATCAATATCCTTGGAATTTTGTTGTTGTAGTCTCATCTTAGACATCAATATTCTCGTTTCCTTGAAATAAATGTGAACAATTAGCACATATGTTTCCTCTCTAATATAAATTTTTAAATTGGTTCAAAATCTTTTTTTTTTTTTGGAGCAAGTACTATTTTGAAGATATAGACTAATCATAAATTAGGTTTGTGAGTAAATGAGGCTTGCTGGAAATTTGCTGACAATTTCCTTGACTTATTATTTTGAAGTTAAAAAATTGAGGGAATTTTTCCTTGATAAATTCAAGAGATCCACATCATTAGAGCTTCAACCTGTTGGTTTGCTTGAACGCTTTGTGCTTGGATAACAAACAAGCTGAAAAATAGATATGCAATATCCGTTCTTTTCATCTCCAGTTAATGTGTTTGCTGAATCAAGTGCCTGCTGTTCGTCAAAACCTGCAACACGCAATTGTCAGTTTAACTTGGCAGTCATATGAAGCTTTAAATCAGTTACCTATACTGTGTCTTCTTCATGATCACTCTCTGTTTCTATATGGCTAAGAAATTGTCACCACTCTATGTTATTTTGTTCTGCAGGTTGGCGATGGAACCACTACAGTAGTTCTGCTTGCTGGAGAATTTCTAAAGGAAGCAAAACCATTCATTGAGGATGGAGTTCACTCTCAAAATCTTATAAGGAGTTATCGAACAGCTAGCCATTTGGTAATTATCTTTAAATCTTTTTTTGCCTTCTTGAATTTGGGCATAACCTGAGGTCTACATGTTTCTCATGTAACATGTTCTGCAATAGGCCATTGAGAAAGTTAAAGAATTAGCTATTAGTATAGAGGGAAAAAGCTTAGAAGAAAAGAAGAATTTGTTGGCTAAATGTGCTGCTACAACACTCTCTTCGAAGCTTATTGGTGGTGAGAAGGAGTTCTTTGCATCCATGGTTGTGGATGCTGTCATTGCCATTGGAAACGACGATAGGCTAAATATGATTGGGATTAAGAAGGTACAAGAACCTGATGTTCAATCTTAAAACTTATATAAAATTTTCTCTTATATAAATCTTTCTTGCTTGTTTTCGATTGATTATAACACTTATTTTTCTGTATGGATGTGAATGTTTAGGTTATAAAAGTTCGGTTACTTGGTATTACATCTTTACATTGGTGCATTTTTTGCATCTTGAACTCTTGTCAATAATATTGTTTGGAGTAGTTTAATTATGCTCTTAGCATTGTTGCTGTGATATTACAAATTTGAATGGGAGAAAATGTCCACTGTTGATAATTTCATTGCACATCTTGTTATAGTTTAGACAGTTAAGCTTAACTGTTGTGCTTTTATCTCAACATTTTTATGGATCCCTGGACGTTGATGTATAGATAGATAGAATGTCTTTTGTTAGGCTTTTGGCTGATGTATATAGTCATATCAATGGATGGATTCTCTATGATTTATAGGGGTGCCCTATCTTAAAGCCTGTCAGTGAAATATTTGTTTTTCATAAACAAGATTACGCAATATGTTATTCTTGTTGGAAAGAAACAAATGGAGTATATAAGATTTGTACCGTAACTCGATTTAAGGAAAAAGGAATTCTGGGAAGCAATTTTTGAAACATTTTGCAGATTTTTGATTTATATATACCCTTGTAATATTTTTTTAGAAAAAAGGCAAAAAAGAATTAGTAAGTTGTAGTCGGTGTGCCGGAAAAAGGAAGTTCAGGCAAAACTTAATGGCATAAGAGCAAAGGAGGTCAACAGGAGCTTTAATTGAATTCATCTTATTACTTCTTTCCGAGTTTAATTGAGGAAAGGTGTTATTATATGGTTTTCTTTATACATGACCTGTGCCAACTCTGATGCTATGCTAGTATAATTTGTATTTATCAATTATGTTCTGTAATTGTAAAAGACAATAACATAGAGCAGGCAAGTTAATATTTTGTGCCGTGACAGCATTATGTGGAAAGAAATGCCACCACATTCTTTAGGTTGTTAAAGAATGTTCAATGCACAGGATTTAGTCAACTTAAGAAGTGAGACTGTGATTCATATATAAGCACACACAATTGACAGAGGTGATATCATACAGGAGAGTACCATGCAGGTTTCTGATACAGCAGGGATGATTTTCATTTTCCCCAAATTATGAAATATATTCACCATTTTGTGTAGATTGTCAAGTAATATTCTTATTGGCAACGTTCACATACAAATGATTAAGTGAATAAGTAGGGGCCATGGAAACTAGGAAATCTATCTATAGTGCGGTGTGTGCCTGATATGATCTTTGTTTTGAGGCCCAGGGATCATAATATGGATATCACAATTCCTTCGTGTATTATTTAGGTAGAAGAATAGCCAACGATTCTGGAAGCATGATCCAAGATGCACTAATATATCATTTAACAATTTGAGCCCATGAAATGTTTCTGAGACAGTTAGAGCAAGTGGAACTGGAAATTATTGTTTTTATTAGTTTTTACTCTAAACATAGAGCAGACTCTTTAACCTACTTTGCACTTGGCAGTTGCTGCACCTCATTTAAAAACTTGAATGTATTGAAGTATCTTGGTTCTTATCTGAAGTTTGGAATTTTTTAATAAAAAACTGTTTATTTGCTACATTTGATATATTCAGCAATGCAACTATCAAATTGAGTTGTTCTTAGATTATAGTGTACCTATTCCCTTTCTCCCTTCGTACTTGTACCCCAATGTACAGAAAATATCATTCTTACTGCTTTTGTAGGTTCCTGGAGGTAACATGAGAGATTCTTTTCTTGTGAATGGAGTTGCCTTCAAAAAGACATTCTCATATGCTGGTTTTGAACAGCAACCAAAGAAATTTGAAAATCCCAAGATACTTTTGTTAAACATAGAATTGGAGCTAAAATCAGAGAAAGAAAATGCTGAGATAAGGTAGGATTGACCTTATTAGATTTATTCTACTTCCTCCAATTTGACCTCTGGTATGTACAGAGTGCTTATTTAATTATTTTGGCTGACAATTTTTTACACCCTCACAGGTTGTCAGATCCACTACAGTATCAATCAATTGTTGATGCTGAGTGGAATATCATATACGACAAGTTGGACAAATGTGTTAAGAGTGGAGCCAAAGTTGTTCTGTCACGGCTTGCTATTGGTGATTTGGCAACACAGGTGCTGACTGTAGTATTCTCTTTTTACTTGTTAACCCATAGTTTTTTTTGAAGAAAATTCTTAATCCAAGCTATTAGCTGAACATATTGAGTTTTCGAAGAATCAGCTACTTTATGTATATTTTTTGATTTGTTCAATAAGCGCAGGTCTTGAAAGGAATTTTGTTGCCTATTTATGACCCTAAATTGATCCAATTTCTGACAAAAACATTGTTTACAACTTTCACATTAATGTCGCATGAAGATTTGACAAGCCAACTTTTTATTGAAGTAGTGAATGACAATAATTATCCATGCCATAAGTGCACGTGGGGGCAATAGATGGGTTATGTCCAAATTCGTATTTTGGCTTTATAGCGTTGTTAGGTAATGTAGTTTGTTATCTCTGTGATATGTATATTATGATTATAGAACTAAAAGGAAATCATTTGGCAGAAGGTTATGTATCACATGGGCATTATTGTAGAAATAAGAATGATTTGAGTTCATAATTTTTATTTTCAAGGAAAAATTTCTTAATTGCTGTTTGTTTGCAGTATTTTGCAGATCGAGATATATTTTGTGCAGGACGTGTTACTGAAGAAGATCTGCAACGGGTTGCTGCTGCTACTGGTGGAACAGTGCAAACAACTGTGAACAACGTTGTTGATGAGGTTGGTCATAATTTTTTATCACTGATTTACCAAATGCATATGCCCTCCTCTTGAGGATTTTTTTTTTTTTTTTTGGATAAATGTCCATTAATATCCGCTGATCCAAATGTCAACCTTTTCTTTTCCTGTGGATAAGGTTCTCGGTTCTTGTGAGCTTTTCGAGGAGAATCAAGTAGGAAATGAGCGATTTAATATATTTAGTGGATGCCCATCGGGTTGCACTGCCACTATAGTTCTGCGTGGTGGAGCAGATCAGGTTGGTGACTATTACTATTCTGCACATTGTTGTGTGATTTAGACTGTCCTCCAAACTTTGTCTCTGCTGATTTCAGTTTATTGAGGAGGCTGAGAGAAGTTTACACGATGCAATTATGATTGTCAGAAGGGCTCTGAAAAACTCCACCGTTGTTGCTGGTGGTGGTGCTATTGATGTATGAATTCTTTACCACCTTGTACGAGGTTTATAGTTAAGGATGTTCAATCTTGTCAATTTAATCATTAAAAGATGTCTTGCACGTGCAGATGGAAGTAAGCCGATACTTGAGGCAGCATGCACGTACAATAGCTGGGAAGTCTCAGCTCTTTATAAACTCTTATGCAAAAGCTCTTGAGGTAGTTACCGCCAAAGTAATATTGTTAATTCTTTCTGGGAAAAACCCATTACATCTGCGACGACACGAAACTGGACCTCCAAGATGGATATAAACATTTGTTCATCTATACAATATCTGCTTCTAAATTTAACCATTTGTTTCAGGTTATCCCGAGGCAACTGTGCGATAATGCTGGTTTTGATGCAACTGATGTGTTGAACAAACTAAGACAAAAACACGCTCTTCCGTCCGGTTAGCCACTATTTGATTATTATTGCACACTACTACATATTTGCCGTATGGTCTGCACTAGTAGGTGAAATGCATTGTCATCCGCCTTCGTAGTTTGTACTGATTTGCTTGTGTTGAGATGAATGTTTTGGTGTGTCATGGGTCTTTTTCAAACATAAAGCGCATGTTTGGTACACAGTAGTGCATAAAATTGGACAATAAAATAATTAAGATTTTAACTCATTTTTTCGTACTTAATAACATCTAGCACGTCCAATCCTCCATTCCTCCCTACATAATGTGGCATATGTGTGTTAACTTGTACTGAGATTTGAACAGGAGAGGGTGCACCTTATGGTGTAGATATTGACACTGGTGGAATTGCTGATTCGTTTGCTAACTTTGTGTGGGAGCCTGCAGTTGTTAAGGTATCTTTGAATTGCGCTTAGTTATGGGACATTGATTTTTTGATATTTTCAGTGCACTTGCTAACAACTTCTATGTTTTCAAATCCTTCCCTTTTACAGATTAATGCTATAAATGCAGCTACTGAAGCAGCTTGCCTTGTGTTGAGTGTTGATGAAACCGTTAAGAATCCTAAGGTAATTTTAATTGTGTCAATGTCTTGGAACTCAAATTCCATTAAATTCATGAAAGTCTTTTATTATTGGAGTAACCATTATATCTGAGTGCGTGCACTAATCTTTATCTTCGGAATTTGGGCATGATATGGTATTACAATGAAAAACATTTCATCAGATAAGACCATAGTTGCCACGATTTAAGCTTGCAAACATGTCAGTGTCAGTGTCGGTGTTGGCTCTATACCAAGATTGCAGTAGCAACCTTCAGTTGTACCACTTACCGATAAACCTTGATCCTCAGTCAAAACTGGAATTATTTCGTATGCAACGTTATTTCAGACATTTGTTTCTCCATTTTTAAAATATTAGATATCCCCATATACTGCAGTTTCAACTTCCACCTGAATTGTGGTCCTCGTATATTGATGTCAATTGCACTTTGATTTCTTTGGATACAGTCGGAGAGTGCACAAGGAGAAGCTGCTGCAAGTGCCATGGGTGGCAGAGGACGAGGTGGAGCTGCTAACCGAGGTCGTGGACGAGGAATGAGGAGGTGATGACTTATGAGGCTTTGCAGTTTTCTCTCACTGAAAATATTATTTGCTGAATTTTGGTTTACAATTTCCACATTTTTTCCCCTAATTTTAGTTTACTGTGTGTTTAACACTTAAACGTTTTGATTCTTACCAAGATTTGCTTATTATTGTTGTTTTTATTTTGTAATTTTATGTCAGTTTTAGCCTTGTCCCGTAGAATGCAGTTGTCTAAGATCGCAATTATAAAGTAGATTATATTGCGTATTTCTTTAGTACTTTGGATTGCATTAAATTATGTTTTCATATATATATAATTTTTACGTTTTAGCATGTTTACATATATATTAAATAATTTTTAATATTATTTAATTAAATATTAATAAACGACATCGTTCTTACGATCGCTGATTCTCGACGGTCAATGGTCAACGAGTAACATTCGGTCCGGTCATGCTGAACTTTTGTGCTGGGTCCGCCACTGAGTAGTAATCTGAATTTTTTAGGTTTCTAATATGTTCTTCGGCATTGAAAAAAAAATCATGTTCTTGAACTATATTGTGAGTGAAGGCTGTACATTTGTGTGATTATGAGTGTGTGATTAAATGATTTAAATCAAGTTTCACTTGCATGCCTGAGAAGTGGGTGCTAGACTTTTGTTTGTATAGTTTAGATGATTTAATCTCTTGTTCTGTTTTATGAATCAGGATTCATTTACCCAGGCTGAGAAGTCCATGCAAGAATTCCTAATATAAAGCAGTGGTCTGATATACTTTAGTTGGAGTTGGTGTGTCTTCATTTATTAATTTTGTATTATGAATGTTGAATTTTAATATTTATTATAGGGGTTTTGAATTTGAAGGAATAAATGCTTTTGTCATTTAAATGCAGAACTCATGTTTCAGTTTGTACTACCATTTTCTTAGTGGGGTCGAGAAAACGTGCCAATCTTTCGATTTGAGATCAAACCATTACTTCAATTTTGTGTTCCACAAGGCTTACTCAGGTAATTCTTCAGTTTGCACTTAGCAGCAAAATCTTCTTTTTGGTGCAGAGTGAATATTTTTTAATATATGAATCATTTGCTTCCCATGAATGTGACTATGGGTTGTTATATAGAAAAGAACACAGTATGTGGTTTTCTTCGTGTAATGAGTTTGCATACAGTTGAGCTTCATTTTGTCAACATCCCACTTGAGTATTAATTGTTTGTGGAATGTGATTAGCACGAGGGGTACTCTCTCTCTCTCTCTCTCTCTCTCTCTCTCTCTCTCTCTCACACACACACACACTCACTCACTCACACACACACTATCATACATACATACATACATTCTCTTATTGAAGATAATAACGTTAGCTAAATTTTAGCTTCTCTTGTTCAATTCAACCCACTCTTAGCTTCGTTTGCCTTTTTGCTTCAGAATCTGCTTCCGATCCATCATGTCTACTAAGTCCAAATAAGTATTGTGTTCTACAGTATTCTGTGTGTTTGTATGTATAGGGATATGAATTGGGATTATTCTTTGGTTTGAAGTGTTTGTACATAATGTACAGAAATTGAAAATTACTTTTTTTTTAATCCAATCCTTAATTATTGTTGAATTTTGTTTCTATTGAGTTATTTTAGTAAAAGGGGTGAATCTCAAGCGTAATTTTGACGTACTCAATTCTTGTTGTGATAGGTGATTTATGTGGAAATATTGTCTTTGGATAATAATCAACATTTTATTTCATTTGATTTTTTACTACTGTACATTGGCTAGATCTTCCATTGTTTGAATAATGGAATTTTGATAATGGAACCTGGCAATTAAAGTTTTGTGATTACAAACTTACAACAAAGTGTTGACCTATGGTCGATTTTATGTTTTGATTATAACAAACAAAATATGTTTATCTCTAATATTTATATTTAAGTTTTCATTGTTACATGTGGATTTAATCAAATTGGAGACAAAACGATTGGATGAAAAGTTGTCGATCAAGAAAGCTCAAGATGAAAATCGATCATTCACAATCGAACATTCATGCAAAATAATTAGAGACAAATTTTGCGCAATTTCAAAACGAGTACTCGCGCCAAATCAATCGAAGATATTTGAATTAGATGTTTTAGCTCGTTTGTAAAGGTAAAACACTTTAATTCCTAGTAATGACAAATTGAAAGCTCAAGTAAAGGATTTTGATGATCAAGAAAAACTCATTTCGTAAAACGTTTTTGCATGAAAAATATTTTCTTTTAAGGTAAGGACTATGACTTAATTTTCGATCATACTAAGTATTACTTACCTTATAGTATCAAGTAAATATGTCAAGCAAAAATTACAAAGTTGCAAACAAAATAAAAAATTGGACCAGAAAAGTTTCTGGCCATCTGGATGTCCAGATGGTGAACCGAACGTCCGGTTTGCCAGCAACGGTAAATAATTCCACCGTTCTGACTGATTTTTAGTTGCTACTTTTTGGGTCGTGCAGTACTGTTCTGAACGTCCGGTTGGGTAGTCCGACTAGGTAGAAAAGTTGGTGTTTCTCATTCCTATAAATACCAATTCACTTTTCATCCATTATAACAACTAGAGACCATTAACGTGAGATTTTTTTTGAGTAAAATATCATTGATTTCTCATCATATTTATTATTATCAAATCATTTTATTTTGAAATTTTTTTGATTAAATCAATTCTTGAAAATCATTCAACTCATCAAAATTTTTCTAAACCTAACACTTGAGCTCTACTCATTGCTATCTATTAAAGTGTTAGCATATTTCTCTCTTAATACTTAAATTGTGATTATATCATTTATTAAGAAAGAGTTTTCAATTTGTAAATTCAATTTTTCTTAAACTTGTGGGTCGTGTTGAGGTCTCAGAAAGCTCAATGTTGTAAAATGATCGGTGCTCCTTGCTTGTAAGTCACCGAAAGCTTTGTAAAGGGTTAGATTGCACCACAAGTCAATCAATATAGGGAAATTAGCATTGCTCGTGCTGGAGAGCTTGGTAACGGATAACGTATCCCTTGGAAGAACTCTATGGAACCTTGAGAACCTACGAACTTAACAATGCCGAAATCAAGGAGAAGATAAGAAAAAGCAAAGACAAATCAAAGGAGGCTCCTAAACGCCAAATTGCTCTAAAAGCGGCACTTGATGAAAGAACAAGAAATAGAAACACGAGCAATGAAGAGCTCGATGACTTGGTCCTTCTTGTCAAAAAATGGAGAGGGTTTCAGAACAATCGAAAATTTCAAAAGAAGGAAGAAAAGAGAGAAGAAAGAGGCAAGAAATTCATTTGCTATGATTGTGACAAACCCGGTCACAAGAGAACCGAGTGCCCAAACAAAAAGAGTATCATCAAGAAGAAGGCATTCTAAGTAACATGGGGTGAAAGTGACGATGATGATTGCGATGAAGATGAAAGTCAAGAAGAAATTGTTAACATATGCTTCATGGCAATCGATGATGAGGTAAACTCTATTAAAAATTTTCATATGATGATTTATCTTTCTCTTATGATGAAATTTTAGAAAAATTTAAAAAACTCGCCCTTAGTCATTCAATTCTTAAAAAAAAACATAAATTATTAAAAAGTGAAATAGAAAAAAATTTGGAAACCAAAAAGGAAAATGTTGATTATGATTCATTGCACAAAGAAAATTGCTCTTTAAAAGAAAATGTTGAAGATTTGACAAAAAAATATTTTTAAATTCACTCAAGGAAAGAAGAATTTTGATTTAATGCTCGGTAATTAAAAAATTGTTTTTGATAAAGGAGGCATTTGATATAAACCATTTTTTTAAAAAAAAATCTCTCAAAAATTTATTTGTCAAAACTTCAAATACAATTCCCTCAAAAATCACTTGTAGCTTTTACAATAAGGATGGACATATTGCCTACAATTGTCTAACCAAAAAGAAATTACACTTTGAAAACAAGTGGACTCGAGGACTCACTAAAACTAACTACCAAGGACCCAAACTTTTGTGGGTACCAAAAATCAAAAGTTGAATTTTTATTATAGGTACCAAAGAAATTGACGAGCAAATGGTTCTTGGATAGCGGATACTCAAAACACATGACCGGAGATAAAACTTTTTAATCAAATTTCAAAAAGAAGGATAGAGGCCATGTCACATTTTGAGATAATGCAAAAGGAAAAATCATCGAAATAGGAAACATTGGTAATCATTTCTCCCATTCTGGTGAAAATGTACTATTGGTAAATAACCTCAAACATAATTTACTTAGTATTAGTCAATTATGTGATAAAGGCTGTCATATTAAATTCGATATTTTCAAATGCCTTACTAAAGATGCTACATCAAAAGAGGTGATATTTATAGGAAGCCGTA
>CAIGRB010156963.1:7059-19045 GCA_903798255.1 Fraxinus quadrangulata
CCCCCCCCCCCCCCAAAAAAAAAAAAAAAAAAAAAATCCCCCCCCCCCCCCCCCCCCTTTTCGAAATTAAGAAACCCCGCTATAAAGGTGGGGGAGTAAACATACCATCCTACAGTAAGTATAGCAATTATAAAGTCATCAAACGAATGTATATGCCAAATAGTTATATCAAGTTATACAACCCATCAAATAGTTAGATCAAATAGGTCAGAAGTTAGAAAGACAACCAATCATCAATGTTTCTTGGCTCACTTAGCCCCAGATGTTTTGCCATCACCACCACGCTTGCAGGATGGAACAGGGTCTGCAATCTGAGTATCTCCAAGGCAACATGGGAGAGGTGAGTTAGAGCCCTGCGCTTCTGGTGCTTTCTGATTAGGACTGGCAGTTGCAGGTGGCTAAGTGTGAACCTATACAGGCTTGTCAGATCCATGATAAGGACAACTGGGGACAAACTCCAAAAATCTTGGAGTGCTTTTGACCTAGGCCATCTTTATTCGCGTATCACCAAGATAGGCTAAGGACTTCACTAACCTACGCACAAGAATAAGATCATCAGAAAAATTTTGGGATCTAAGAAGGATTTTCCAAACCTGATTCTTTCACCATGCTGAGTTGATTCTCCAACACTTCAAGTCTTTCAGAATTGTCATGGGAATGTGTATTCCTGGACACCCTAGGTGCACGAGTTGGGGTGCTATCCTTGCTACCAAACTCAGTCACACCGAAAATTGGAATTGGTGTAGAAAATCTATCAGATGGCAAGGCAGGGATTCCCATATCAGATAGGAAGATATAGATCAAACTAAGATAAGAAAGTTTCTATTGTTTGGCCCTTCTAGGCCCCTCGTAGATAATCCTATCAAAAATCAACTTGATCAAGTCTAATGGCACTTTGGTTCATAATTTAAACAACATGACAACCCTATCATGTAAGAGATCAGAACAGTGTGTGAGAGGATCCAAATTGTGAAGCAAGATCTAAAAAAGAATTCTGTATTTTTAGGTTAATCTGGAGGCTAGTAAGTTATCAACCTGGTCAAGACATTCTTTCCTATTAATTCCCTTGCAACGTCATCTGTGATTGGCTCGTCATTATTCTCCTCAAGGACTTTGTCAATCCCCAGCCAGTCTCTCAGGACTAATGGACTAAATGTCACCAACCTTCCTCTAATGTATGTCTGCTATCGAAATCGATTTCACATTTGAGCAATATTCATTGGTATGTTCGAGTAGAACTCCTTTACAACAATTTATTAAACTTCCCATCAAACATCTGCATCTTCTTCAATTTATGAAAGCCAATGACTTCATCCAACCCTACCAACACGAACTCCTCCAAATTTACCTTGAATTCCTCAATAAAAGTTCGATGGGCCTTAAAGGATACATACAATGTTTCATTATCCTTTGAGAGAAAGTAGTAGTTAAAGAGGTTAAAAAAGTACCCACTGTGTCAAACCTGAACAGTTCAGGCTCAGACGTAGGCGTTTCCAACACTCTGTAGGCACCACCACCTAGGTTGTGAGGTGCAGACTTACTAGTAGGAATGTGTGTCGTGGAAGCTTTCCCAACCCTTTGTTTCCCTTTTCCTCCCTAGTAGCCTTGCGTTTGGGTAGCAGCGTTGGCTTAGATGAAGTATCAGAACCTTTACCAGATCAAATCGTGAATCAGATTTTTGGGATTTCGCTTCAATATGTGCAGTAGTTTGTACATTCTCAAACTCGGGTACTGTGTTCTTAGCCAGTACGTCAAGACTTACTTCATCATTGCCAAACCTTTGATAGTAGTTTGTCTCTTCGTCAGTGTTCTTAACATCATCCGCACTGTTATCAACTTAACTTTCCTCAGAAGATTCAGAGTGTGGCTCACGTATCTGACCTTTCCAGCTAGGGTATGACACGGGCTCGCTTTGACGGCGTATTCGGCGAGGAGTGACCGACATTGTACTTTCTTTAGTCCTATCTAACCTAGAGGCCTTTTTCTGTGTAGTAGGTACAAAGGCCATCTCCTCCTCTTGATCCACTGGATAGGTTTAGTTGGAACCGGTTCGTGAACAACAGTTTGTCTCTGACGCCCACTTTCGACATTTGGGTGTAGATGCTGCAGCTGATGGTGAACCCTTGCCGGATTTTCCTACATTGCCTTCAGTTCGGCCATCAATTTCTATAAAAGATACTTGACACCGCAAAAATCAAGTGTAGATGTGTGTGTGATATGGGTGATAATGGAGAAATTAGAGAAAGTGTGCCCTAAATTACAATCAATAAAGGGGAAACCTTTTAATCCCCCAAATTTCCAACAAAGAATCTAATTAAGGCAATTCAATTTTAAGAATCCCAAACAAATTGATCCCCCCAAATTTTATTTAAGGCACATCAATCTTTCCATATTCCATTAGAATTAAACAATTTTACTCGAAAGAATTTGACACATTCGTTGACATCCTCTCACATTGTAGTAGGACCTATGCAGGACCCATATGAATTAAAAATGAAAGAAAAAAAAAAATCCCCCCTCTCTCCTAATATGAGAGGTCTATCATGGAGGGTATCAAACCTTCCCGGCACCCCAGCACAATTCATTCCATTAAGGATGATTTTCAAAATTTAGTAATCATAAAAACCTTCTATTCAAGTATCCTCGATTTAACAGCTAGATTAGACTTTTGATTGAGAAATTTCGAAAGAGCCTACACATACCAATCATGCACAAATAAATGACACGTGTCAACAATCACTCAATCAAAGAACTATTAAGTGCAATTTTCACAATTAGGTTCATTCATAATTAGCTCAAAGTCATCACGATAATCAAAAACCAACCGAACCAACCAATCAAATGTTTGCTCATAATTAATCCAATTAATTTAGCATATTAAAATGTGAGTGTGTGATAAGACACAATAGACATGATTAATTATGAACCATGTCCTAACCAGATGTAAAACTTCACTGACTTTGTGTTGTAGTATGATTAAAACCATCAATCATCTAAAATTATCTCTTTAATATAAATATGTGCATGCTAGACTAGAGCATCCACATAAATTTTGTATTTGTTTTGCATGCTCGTGTGATGACTATTTCCATAATCTTTTCAATTCACAGTATTTTCAATTCTTGGAGTTTACTTTTACACAGCCATAGGGGTAGCTATTCTCTCATGATATATCTTCTTTATCAAGGATGGCTTCACACGTCTATGGTGGTAGCCCTCTCATCTAATGAACTTGTACGTTTACACAACATCCTATTACAGTACTGAGAGACATAGATGCTGACCATAGGTCTATACTAAGACACATGTCACCTTCAGATGCCTACCCAATCAGTAAATGATCACAACAATGTGGTCACAGTGTCCTAACAGTGTACTTATCTGAGAAGGATTTACCATAAGTTAAAATTAGCACACCACACTAATTGAAGATTCCAATTTTATCTCAATAACCACAAACCAATCAGAATTTCACATCTTATGACATGTGCAAGTAAAGCCCCATTTTTATTTTTATTTTTACTTTTTTTTTTCATATAAATGTAACACATATTCTTACTAAGTGAACATACAAAATAAGCAAAAAAAAAAAAAAATGTACAGTAAACATATGTTTAGTGCAACATGCATATGCTAACGACTTTTCGCCAAGTTTCAAATCTAATAGTATCTAAAGCCTTAGTGGGTATATCAACCAGTTGTCCTTCAGTATGTATGTGTTCTAGGACAATTATCTTTCTTTCAACTAAGTATATGATGAAATGATGATGTATTTCAATGTGCTTAGTTCTAGAATGTTAGACAGGGTTCTTAGAGATGTTTATATCACTTGTAATATTACAAAACATTGTAAGAGAATCTTGTTCAATACCGTAGTCACTGATCATCTACTTCATCTAGAGTAGTTGTGTACAACAATTACCTGCAGTGATGTACTCAGCTTCTGTATAAACAATGAAATAGAATTTTGTTTCTTGCTTAGCCAGAAGATAAGATAGTTACCCGTGTAGAAATATCCTCCTGATGTACTTTTCCTGTCATCCATGTTTCCTGCACAATCAGTGTATGTGTATCCTACAAGATGAGAGTTAGAGTCCTTAGTGTACCATAAGCCAGAATTAGAAGTGCTATTAATGTATCTAATGACTCGTTTGGTTTGACAGTTACAATGTGAGGTTACTTTGGTTTAGCTTGATATCTAGCACAAACTCCAACACTGAAAGATATATCAGGACGGCTTGCAGTCGATTAACAAATTCCAGTCATGCTCCTATACAGGCTAAGGTCGATGTCCTTCTCTTGGTTATCTCTGCTGAGTTTTAGGGGCATTGACATGGGAGTCCTGACCGACTTGGTGCTTTCAAGTCTGAATTTCTTGACCAGGTTCTTCGCATACTTGGTGTTTGTGCAAAACCCTTAATAGAATTGATGAATTGAGAGTATCGTCTCACAGGAAATAAATTCAATTTAAGTTTACTGATTTTTTATAGGATTCAAATTATGTAGACAAAAGAGAGTTTGATTTGATTTTATATTTAAATTAATCTAAGAAAGCGGTAAAATGTGATTTTTATCAATTTATGGATGATTGTATTGGATCTTGAATCCACCTATTACTATCTATTTCAATTCTTGATTTGTAATCTAGTTTCGTTCATGCATTTTTGACAATCGATAAAACTATGATATATAATTTTCTTTTCCAAGACAAATTAAATCTATTTTAATCACGATCCAAATCTATTCCTAATCATAATTCGAATTATTAGAATGCATTAAAGTTTAAATTATCTCAAAGATTGCACATATGATAAATGTTTTTCCTAATATCTATTGTACATCTATGAATTTTGCTTCATTCTAAACTTATTGTGAGTCTCTCAACACTACAACAAGCAACTAATTATCTAATTGGTAACCAATCAATTAAATAATGTAATTGGTATGCAAAATTAATCAAGAAACGTAAGAAATAAATTAGACTACTAGTCTTGAATTAAAATAAATAAGCAAATAGGGTTCATGTTCATCCAATAAAAAAAGCGAATCCAGCCTAACATGTTAATATATAAATTACAAAAAGAATAATAAAAAAAATATTACCCGGATCATGAAATAAATCAAAAGAAGTTGATCTTCGAACCCAATGTTGAATTCTTTAAAATCTTGATGTAATTGACCTTCAATTCCTTGTTAAGGTTTGATCTCCTCTCTCAAAATATAACAATTGGCCTCTTGTTCTTGATAAATTTGATGAAACTATTGTGTAAGAAGAGGTAAGAGAGGTTTTTTATGTGTATCCCTCATTCTCTATTTATAAGAGTCAGAATAAAGGTCAAAATCACGTCCAATTTGATTTCCAAAAGAGTTTGAATCGTGAAAGGAAGTTAAATATTCGTCTGTGAAAAGGCTCGTGCATGCGCACCAATATAAGTGTTGCCTGGATGCCGTAAAATCAAATGACTCTCTGATTGGAGAAAATAAGGTGTTGCGCGCGAGCCATGAATTGCCCCTGCACACAGGTTCATCTCTGATCAGCTTTCGGTATTTTGGTCATAACTTTGTCTATAAGTATCCGATTGATCTGACTCAATATGCGTTGGAAATGTAATTCAAAGAGGTAACATTATTCTAGAAATACAATATTTCCATTTCGAATGTTTTCTATCCTACAAATAGGTCTCAAGTTGAGGCAAAAAATTCGGAGTATAACTTCTTCGTTTGAAAATTGATGTAAAAATACTTCCACTATATTTCACTTCTTCGACCTCCAATTGCATCCAATTGATCCTATATGATCTTCAATCATTGTTTTGTGCTCCAAATCAACTATTGAATGTTTACACTTTGGTCCCCAAACTTTGGATTTTCTTCGTTTTTATACGTTTTTCGTTCTTTTCTTTCAAATCCACCAATTTACATTGAGTTCAACCTAATAAACATAATTAACATAAAATATAGCTATAATTCATCCAAATCGTTAACAAATACTCTAATTTAATCACCTAAATAAGTGTACAGAATACACTTATCACTTGGCCTGTGAGATAAAGATTCATGTATCTACTCGCGTAACATGCAAACCCAAAAAATAATTTAGTTCACCAACCATACTCATTTCAAATTCACTTTGCATAAAATTAATAGACTCCCTAAATTTTGTTTCAAGTGTGGATCCAAAGACTATGCATCTACATAGATTTGGGACACAATTAGGCCAGTCCTTAGGTATCTGATGAACAATGTTTTATCAATTCCTCCTCTCCTATAGCCCTTCTCAAGTAGGAACTTGGTAAGTATTTCATACCAAACTCGGAGAGCTTGTTTTAGATTGCATAATCCCTTTTTAAATTTGAACACGTGTTCTGGTAGATGTGGATCAATGAATCCTTTCGGCTGCTCGACATACGTTTCCTCATTAAAGATCTCGTTCAGGAATGTTCTTTTGACATCCATCTGAAATAGTTTGAATCCTAAAGGCATGCTATAGATAGCAAAAGCCTAATAAATACAAGTCTAGCCACAAGAGCAAAGGTCTCTTCAAAGGTCTCTTCAAAGTCTATTCCTTCAATTTTAGTGTACCCTTGTGCTACAAGTCTTGCCTTGTTCTTGAAAATGTTACCATGCTCATCAGATTTGTTTTTGTAGATCCATTTGGTTCCAATAACCTGTTGGTCTTGGCACTAGCTCCTAAACATTGATTCGCTCGAATTGAACCAATTCTTCCAGCATGGCTAATACCCATGATTCATCATTTAAAGCTTCAATCAAATTTTTTCATTTAATGTGAAATGTGTCGCACACATTTTTGAGTTCAGTGGCAAGTGTCCTTTTGGTCACCATCCCGTTTCTTCGATCAGAGAGTACATTATCAGGAGGTGTTCTTTCTAAATCTAGGCAGATGGTTTTGGGAGCAGAAAAATTCATAAAGAATACCATGCTTTTCACAAAAGTTAGACAAACTGGTATTCTCAGACTCTTTACTATGAGCAATCCCGATTCTCACAATTTTAATCCATTCTTTGTATTTTTCAATAGTCATTTTTTTTGTATAAGTGGGTAAATCAACAAAGATATATCGTTTACCACCAGGACTTTGTGTTTGAACTGGTCCCATTAAATCCATGTGAAGTAATTCAAGATAGTGAGAAGTAGCGAGAGATTGACCTTGTTTGTGAGATGTTCTAGTCTGTTTACCTTTTTTGCATGAGCCACGCACCTTGAAGTCTTTCTATAAGCTTAGGGATTCTACTTATAGCATCAAGTTTAGTGATTTTAACAAAATTTGTATAGTTCAGATGCCCCCATCGTTTATGCCAAAGGTCAGTACAATCAACATTAGAGACATGGATGCAAAATAAGATTCAAGGAAGTAGCATTTGTCACTAGACCGGCCACCACGTAAGATACAGCTAGCATTATTTTTCATTAACTTACACGTGTCTTTTGTGAACATAACCATGAGTTTATTATCACACAATTGACCTACACTAATCAAATTAGCTTTCAAATTAACCTAAAGCAATTTTTTTTCAAAGGTGATCCATTTATTTCAACAATACCATCTCTTTCAATTCTACTCTGGGCACCATCTCCAAAAGTAACCATTACTCCTGCATAATTTCCAATCATATGTCTGGAACAACTACTGCTAAAATACCAATAGTTAGGCACAATCGATTTATAGGCAACATTAACCATATATCACCTAAACTTTTACGTATCCAAATTTGCCTTATTTTAGTCTTAGAATTTTGTTTCAAGGTGTCAGTTAGCATCTTAGTATGATTTAAGTTTTTACGTTTATTGATTATATATGTTATATCTAGAGTGTTGTGGCTTACTTGTACGAAACTTCACAGTTTACCTGACCCTGTGTTTTGAATAAGAAATTTCGAAGTGGTCTGAAGCTGCTATGGAGTGTTTATACGCAGATTTGTCCTGCTAGTGGTGGTTCTGTCTGGAATATTGATTGCAAATTTTGACGACTAGCTTTGCAGTTTTTCAGATTCCAATGTTGCTTTAACGAATGTCAGTGGAGTGGTAACCTTCTCATTTCCTTTCCCTTCATACCCCAGGCCTACTTCGTCATTTGGAGTTCTTCCATAGCTAAGCGTTTCAATAGGACATGCAGAACCAATAGTCAACTACCTGACTCTTTCTTTGACATGTTCCAATTAAGCTGGAGCCCCAGGGATTGTTTTCCCTTCTCACTTACAGTGTTGAGCAAGGTATCTCGTTCGGCAGCAATTACAATTCTCTCTTCTTCAACGTATTCCATCATGGCCAGAAGGGTAATATTTCTTTCTTGTTCAGCTTCCAGATTGTCTTTTAGGATTTTGCATTATGTGCAAGCATTGTTAGTTCCGACTGAATCTACATTTAATAGGTTTTGACATGCAGGTGACGATTGGTTAATATTAGCAACAAGTTGAAGGTTTGTAGTTAGAGACATTATCTGATTGTCGTCAGTCCTATCCTCCTTATCAAAATTTGATTCTTTGTCTTCATCTTCGCTCCAAGTTATGTTCATGGCTTTCTTGCCCATTAACCTCTTTAAAGTATTTGCGCACTCGCCGCTATGTGCCCGAACCCTTCACACTCATGGTATTGAACACGTTTTTGGGTCTTTTCAATAGAGTAAGATAGATTTTGCCAAGATTTACCAGAAAACTTCTTCTTTTGAAGTGGTTGAGTTTTCGAGTTCTTTCCTTTCGTATTGCTTTTCAGGAATTTCTTGAATTATTTAGTGAGCATGGCTATATAGTCACCATCCTCACTTCTCATCATTATCTTCCTCTATCTCAACTTCATTCGCTTTATAGGCAGTTTGTCGATCATTTTTCTTTCTTTCTTCTGTGAAGGTGTAGTTCATAGATCATCAAGGATCCTACCAATTCTTCGACCTTCATACTTTTTATGTCCTTGCTTTTCTCAATAGTAGTTACCTTGGAATGTAACCTATCAAGTAATGATCTGAGGATCTTTTTCACAACTTTGCTTTCAGAGTATCTCTTTCCCAAGGTATAGGCCGAGTTGGTGACATCACTTAGTTTGGCTTAGAAGTCTTTAAACTGCTCATCATCTCTCATATTTAGTTGATCAAATTCAAACGTTAACACTTGTAGTTTAGAGGACTTTACAATTGAGGTTCATTCATGAGAAACTTGTAGCATATCCTACACCTCTTTTGTCACCTTGAATGTAGAGATCAAACGAAATTGATTAGTATCAACAAAAGAGAAAATATCATTCAAGGCTTTAGAGTTCCAAATCAGCTGTCACCTACTCATGAGCTCATTTTTCTCTTTCTTCATCTTTTTCAGTTATGGTAGGTCTCTTGTAGCCATAAACGATAGAGTGCCAAACTTTCTAATTTAAAGATTGGACATGTACTTGCATTTTAATTTTTTAGTACGAATAATTAGTCCCGTCTAAGACAAGTGGACTAAATGGTGCTCCATTCATTACTTGATTTTATGTAGATCTCATTTTTTAAAAGTAAATCTACTCCAATACAAATTGAAAGTACTAAAACCTAGTTAATTAAATAATTTGTCTCAATTATTCGTTTCTGCATGTATACACGAGTCACTCAAAACTTCCTATAGACAGTTTTACGCATTGTTTTGATTGAGACAGCTAAACAGATTTGTGTTCTACAAGATACAATCTATTATAGAGTTAAATAAAGATGAACACTAAATATAACATGGTAAACCCTTAAGGGAAACATCCATGGGCCTCCATGCCATGTGTAAAATAACCCATTATCAAATAATCAAAGATACAATAGTTTCGGATTAGTAAATTCGCAAAATTAATTAAAACAATCAAAAGCAAATAAAAAACAACTCCCTCATTTTTTTATTCTTTTTGACTTGTTGAATAAGTAGAATAAAATCCTCATCACTATTGTATTCGGCCGCAACCACCACTTGGATTCACCAATCTTAACTTACGCCAAGTAGCCTGATATTTGAGTAGGATTTTATCATTCACGCACATATGTGTTCTTTTTAGTTACGGTTGAAGAACACAGTTCTTGCTTTGAGAAACTTAACTGAAACATTAGCAGGGCAGAAGTCACAAATGATGATTAGAAGGTACGAAACTTGCTTACCAGATTCACCAGGTGTAGACAGATCTCTCCAAACGTTAGTTCCTCCCTTAATAATTTTCTTTGCTTATGTAAAGACTACCACAGGGCTCGAACATCTCTTACCTAAAATACCGAAGTTATACACGGTAAGAATAAAGTAGCACATGGTTGATATAGTCAATAATTAAATTTAAAAAAAAAATTATTAGTTAAAATAGTCTTTTATTCTTTTAATTATTTGACCAATCAAACACATCCAAGATGGTAAGTATATATTTCTATATATGCTGCAGTATGGAAAGTAAAGATTGCATCTCATGGAAACCCTAAAATGCGTAGCCAAGAAATGTATTTACGTGTAGCACTCAGTCAGTCCTGACTGGCTTACCTCTTTGGACTTCATCAATTAAACACTTTTTTTGCACATGTTTTGACATTCAAAAATCATTCTAATTTAAGCAAGTCAATAAATAAATAATACGTAGAAATATAAAATATATTTTACTTACAACTTGAAGGGAGTGGAGGAAAAGAATTCTTATAGTTTGTTGAAAAAACTGCGTTTATTGCTGTAGTTTGGGTATTACAAAGGAATAACACCAACAAATGCTTGGTAAATATTTCAGCTGAACATAATGCAGAGATAACATTAAGTTTCAGTATGAAAGGCAAGTCTAATTTCCTATCCATAAATTAAGGAACTACACTTGGAATTTGGAAACCTCAAACCTCCATGTGCTTTACAAGATTTTGTATGTTTTTCTTTTCTTTTTCCTATTTTTTAAAACTTTTTCTTGAGATGAGCAATGAATCTTACTACTTCAATTACCGATCTAATCTCAACAAGTGATTACATAACATATGCTGCTACTTTTTTAGAATGTCTTCATTCATCTCTCTTTGTTTTGCTTGTAATTGAAGAAATGCTTTCTTAATTGCTTTCGGCTCCCTGATAACATCTCTACTGTCCATTCTTTCTTCTGGCCGCTCAGAAGAACATAGGACTCCCAATCGACAGACACGTCCCAAGCACTCCTCTATGGTTTTGCTGTCATCGCTCATTAGATCAATCAGTTTTTCTCCATTTTCCTCTGTCATTAACATGTTTGGATCAACAATTTCCATCACTAGGTTGGGAAGGGCTATCTTAACATAGTAGTGGAGACTTGAATTTATTGTAAACAAGCGATTGGTTGGTCTCTTTCCAGTAAAGAGCTCAAGTAAGAGGATCCCGAAGCTGTACATATCACCTTGTGTTGACACCCCTGCTCCCATTCCATATTCTGCAATTCAATAAGGTAAAACTTTTAATTAATTTTTCAACTCAGTGCAGAGTGACTGGTTATGATTTCTTCTTCATGTTTTTCCTTTGATTATACAAAATGTTCAATTCAACTGAGGTGGCAGTAAAATCCTAGAGCCAAGGCCAAAACTATATATAAATCCTTGTTTATGGGACATCGGTAGAAATTATTTTGATACGAATCTTAATAATGTTACCAAAAAAAAAATTTATTTCCCACCAAATAATAAAAATACAATTTAGAGAGGAAATAGATGTACCTGGAGCAACATAGCCAATTGTTCCCCCAAAGCCAATTGAACTGTCATTTGATGTAGATGTAATCTTGATGGGTGAAAGAAACCTTGCTAAGCCAAAATCACTTAGGTGACCACAAAGATCATCATCCAGAAGAATGTTGCTGGGCTTGAGATCAGGATGGATTATTGGTGTTTTGTTATGATGGTGCAAGTAGTCCAAAGCAGAGGCAACATCAATTGCAATATTAAGCCTTGATAGCAGGCTCAACTTCTGTAGGTCACTATGTTCAGGTGAAATTTGGTGCAACCATGTCTCCAAACTTCCATTTGGCACGTACTCAT
>CAIGRB010156967.1:10614-26757 GCA_903798255.1 Fraxinus quadrangulata
TGCGGTCGGCGTCAACCGTTTTGGTGGCCAATTCTTGGCCGGAGTCCAACTCCTGTAACCCAAGTCCTCCTCTTCCGGCTCCATCCTCTACTGGTCCTGGAACAAGGTAAGATCATCCACCCACATGTCTTAAATAGCATCAAGTTAAAACTATATATGAATGAAGTCAATGTGTTAAGATGTGAAAGAAAATTAAGTGGAAATTACCGTTTTATGGCAACATAAATGATAAATGCATCCTGTATGAATTAAAAATAATTGTAAAAACACTTATAATTGTTTAAAAAGTTTAGTGAATTTGAGACTTGTCAAATTATAACATTTGATTCTTACTTAAATTTGGAGGCATCGAGAGCTTCTTTTGGAGTTGCCCTAAGTCTGCTTGCCTATTCCCCAAATTCTAATTGAGTTCTTGTTTCATTTTGTTCTTCAAATTGACCGGTTCTTGGCGATAAATTTTATTTTGATGAATATACTAAGGAGAACACACATAACATTTTAATTAGGACTTTTAATGTGAACTTGAAGGCCCTGTCAGTATTGCTTGAGGAAAATTTGAAATTCACCATCAAAAGAAAAAAAAATCGGTTTGAAACAAAATGATTGAATCTTAATTCAACAATTGATTATTTTCTTACTTTGAATTTACAGCCTCAGGCTGAAGTCAAGAGCTTCCCTGCTGAACCCATAAAGCCACTTGTCTCGAATAGCGAAGGAACTTATATTGTGGGAGGAGGTATTTCAGGCAATATATACTTATGGGAGGTAAACTGAATATTTACTTTCTGATTGTAGTAGTGATTGTCCTAATTGATGCATTTTCTTTGAATATGTTTCAATGCATGTAGGCTGCTACTGGGAATTTGCTTAAGAAGTGGCATGCACATTACAGGGGAGTTACTTGCTTGGTGTTTAATGACGACCAGTCCCTTTTGATTTCAGGGTCAGAGGATGGATGCATTCGAGTCTGGTCCCTTTACATGTATGTGATAATTCTTGCTATTTTTATGTCTGTCATAATATCTCATTTACTAGATGCCTAGTTGAAATTATTATGTTATTTTAGGATTTTTGGTGGTGCAAATAGGGAAGGAGCAAAGCATCCCTACGAGTATAGTTTCCACGAGCATACTTTGAAAGTGACTGACGTTAAAATTGGCTATGGATGTAATGCAATCATTGTATCTGCTTCTGAGGATAGAACTTGCAAGGTGCAGCATAGTATTCATTCAACTGGTTGATACCTTAATTAAAGTATTTTACTACCTACAATTAGTACTGATAAAGCTATTTTTACATGAAGGACTCATCCCTTTGAAGAAGGCTATCAGCATATATTTATTTCTAGATGTTGATAGTTTTCCACTTTTTCTGTTGTTTGTAAACTACTTCTCTTCTAAATTGTAACTGACCCCTTAGTACCAGAAATGTTTATTGTCAATTGCTAGAGTTCTGAAATCTTCTAAGAGCATGATCTTACTTCATGTACTATGGTTTTCTGAGTTAATGGCTTTACCATCTCATGATGTTTAATTCAGGCTTTCAGGTTATCACTTCTAATAATTTATGGACTTACCCAGGTATGGAGCTTATCTAAAGGAAAACTTTTGAGAAACATTGTCTTCCCCTCAATAATTGATGCAATAGCATTGGACCCTGGGGAGCATGTTTTTTATGCTGGTGGAAGAGATGGTAAGATATTCATTGCTGCGTTAAATGCTCCAGGAACCTCCAACAGCAGCTACGGGTTACATATCAATGGTTCATTATCTGAACACAGGTTTGTCAGATTCCTAATATATTCATGCTTCAACTTTCGAACAATATGAAAGTAAAAATTTGTAGTTATTCTCTTTTCTTTTGTTCACTACCTACTTTAAATGGATTCCTACAATTTTTATTTTGATATTTCTTCTGCTTTACTCCAAATGACCATTATTGTTTACAAGGTAGTGCTTAGAGAGAATTTATGATTTGAATATTAATAATTTGATAGGACGCAATATACATTTTCCTTCTAATATCTATGTGCAATACCCTTCCAAATTTTTCGTAGAAGCATATCATTTGAAAACCAAAGAAAATTTATTCATGACTTTAATGTTTACCTTTTGTCTGATTTGAAGCAATTTGTGTGTTTGGCCTTTCTGCCTTTCTCTTCTGTTTTGCACTTGTCTTGAATGAATTTCCTATCTGTGTAACAGTAAGGCTATTACCTGCTTAGCTTCTAGTGTTGATGGATCTTTATTGGTTTCTGGATCTGAGGATGGCATGATTCGAGTTTGGAACACTAAAAGCTGCAACATTACTCGTGTCTTTAGACATGCCAAAGGTACCATAAATCACAGCTAATATATTTAGGGCACTGGACTTAACACAAATTGCCTCTTTTGAGAATTTTTATTTTTATTTTTTATTAACATACATTTCTGTAGCTTTCTATTTTATGATTTGTGTATCGTCAAAGACATGTAATTATGTTGATAAACATTGTTCATTTTACATCAACATGTTTATTTACAGTTTTTTATGTTAGGATCTGAAGGCAGTTTTATTTGTACATCTCTTTTGGCTTCAATGTTATTGCAATAAAGTTGTGGATTTTTTATTGTGTATGCTGGAGCATAATTCAAGTTGTCTTTTGTTGCCAATGGTAGGGAAGTGTTATTCTTGATGGTCTGTATGCACATGATCGTCTAATAGTCATAGAAAGTCCATGTCAGGGTTCATTAACATGCATGTGGGTGGTTTGGACATGGAACTTGGACGAACGCAAGGAACATGACATTCTATATATAAAACTATCAAGCTACAACTATCCATGTAGCAGTGTGCTTCCACCTTGAGAAACAGGTCATAACTGAGTTGGGCAGATAGTCTAATTCAGTATCATCTCAGTTTCTATGTTACCTCAATGCAAATCCTTGAGGATGAGGAACTCATAAAACCCTCTGCAGTTAGACCTACGTATGGTTGCTTGTCATGGCTAAATAGAGAATTATATTATCTATCTGATGTGGAAATGTCCAAGTTTGACTACATGCAAATTTTATTATTGTTTTGTGATTACCACAGTAATGACAGATGTGATTTTTTATCTTATGGCAATTTTGAAATTGGTTCCTGTATTTAAACCGGGCAATTGTTATTAAGTGACACCTCTTACACCTCTAGCAGCTTTCCTGTGCATTAATGTGAGGAGAGGAAGGATAGTAATCTTATAATGTAATAGTTAATTAGATGAAGCCACGTACTAAACGGGTGTCATGTGATGAGTTGGTGATCGTATATTGATTTCTGAGAATTTCATTGGAAACTTTGTGCGTCACAAGTTTCGTGATTTAGTTTGTGTTCATCACATATTTTTGTTTATCTGTTTCTGATTTCAACTACTTCCTTTGTCCCATGAAAATAGGCTTGCTTTCCTTTTTCGTATGTCACAAATTATAAGGAACTTTCCTTGTTGAGAGTATAATTGATTTCTTAGTTTTTTAATATGACCATATTTAATGTGCATTGTTATCGACGAATATGAACTACTCCTATTTAATTCATTATTTAATGTAGGGGCGTATTAGGAAAAATATAAGTAAAATTTATATTTTCAACTATATTAATAACATTTTCTTAATCTACGTGAAAATGGAAGCAAGTCTATCTTTATGGAATGGAGGGAGTAATATATATAATGTTGCATCTAATCATCTTAATTAATGCGTCCTTATTTATTGAGAAATGAAAAATTATTAACTAATTATATCTTGGTTCACATTGTGCAGGTCCTGTGAATAATGTTCTTGTTGTTAGACAGCCACAGCATTTAAATCCTGGAACATCTATAAATACCCAAGCTTCCGTGTTACGGGGACGTGGTTTTTTATTGCCACCTCCACTGCAAAAATATGCCAATTCAGCAGATGAGAATGCCTATGTTAAAGCATTCCTCACTCCTCAGACTGCTTCAAACAAACTCTTACATGATCAATACATCAGTGTCCAGACGATGGAGAATCTGATTAAAGAATTTCAGGTCCATATTTTTCTAGATGAGTATCTAATTAGTTTGTCGTCAGCAACTATTGTTGTTGGAACCCATTGTGTATGCTTGTGTGTATGTTTCAGTTCATGTCTCTCTAGGTAAGCAATAGCTGCATCCTACGCCTGCTTGATTCGTAAATCGTAATACTGAATTTATAACAATGGCTGCATCCTAACCCTGCTTGAAACAGAAAGCAACAATGATATGTGGGCATTGCACCTCATTGCTGATTGCTTTACTGGAAGCAACTTTTCATCCTAAATTTCAGATACAGATATCAAATGACACCATATAGAAATTTGTTGTACATTATTAAAATTGGGGACATCCCTTACAAAATAGTATTATGATTGAGGTGAAAAGAAACAGCTAAAAGCTGTCATAAATTCTTCTCTGGTGATGCCCCATGAAACACCGATATACATGGGCACACTCCATAGAAGATACAGTGAGAGCAATTTAAAAAGAGACTTGCAGCACCTGCAAGTTAACTCTGTTCTTATTATTGTTTTTGTTGATGATTTTATTTCCTGTCTTATTTTCGTTCCACAAAGCTTGCACAACTAAGTAGTGGAATAACTCAATCTATTTCTAAATGATAATTTTCGACTTTATTGAACTTTGGAGAAAATTCCAATTCAAGTTGAATGAATTCAAAATAATGTTACTGCCTGGCTTGGGGTTATAAATTTTCTCATTTTCATCCATTAAATAATATTTAATTACTTGAAAAAAAAAAATTGAAATCTGGTGATATAACCCAAGGGCTTCCAAAGTCCATGTATGTAGGCAGAAAGTGACTGAATAGAGAGAGGATTTTCCTGGTATACTAATAGTTTATCAACTTACTGTGGATTAGTAAAGCCAGTGTAGGTTTTAGTTGTCATATAACACACTAGAGACTAGATGCAAGCCTATGATGTTCAAACATGAGATCTACCAGGGCTACAAATGAAAAATGTGGAAAACATATATATGAGTAGATAGCCGCACTGGTTCTTGAAGTGCTTGTAATCTCAAATATTTAATTATATCAAAACATCTTTTTTGCATCCTTAAATGTATGCATTTAACTTGCAACAGGTGAAGATGAAACAATAAGCTTTGCAAGATAACGTCCATTTAATTTGCCTGAGAGAGGACAAACTTCTATCCTTTTTATTGACCGCCTTGAAGATATCTTCTCATTGCTAATTTCCTTTTCCTGACAGCTGTTTAAAAGTCTATCTCAATCTTCTCCGAGGATGTTTATTGGAATTGGCATTGTAGGAGAGAAATATATTAATTTTGAGACTGGTTTCCCCACCATTAAGATACCCCGTCTTGTGTACAGTAACAAGAATCGACACTTAGAAAGAAAAGCATTTCAGATATATATCTATATATGGGACATCAAACATACTCTCAAATGAATATACGAATAAGTTGCTTTCATTGTACACTAGGGGACACTTCTTTGACACTTAGCAGCATGTAATTGGCAGTCTGAAGATGTCAAGGTGAAGAGCATACCTTGAGAAAATATCTGAGGTTTTAAGATAAGAATACAAGAGGGTACTAGAAGAGCTCCTTGGAGCACAGAATCTCTATTTTCAGCGGTTAATACTCTGAATACTAGATTGCTGTTGATTTTTTAACTAATTCTGGTTCAACGTAAATCTTATTGACATAGCCCTACTTTCAGAATTTTCTTTTCACATTTGCTTTGTATGAGTAATTCGATGTTCTTTTAAGATCTGCAATCATCTAATTGTCATTCCACAACTTCATCCTTACCAAAAATAATGTTATTTTTCTTCATCCTTACCAAAACTAATTCTGGTGTAGATGAAATTGCTCTAACTTTCATATTGATGTATAGTTCTATTAATGAACTGTGGAGGCAAAACTCACACTCAAGTTTTTAACTTCACTGCTTCACCCTCTCCACAGAAGCAAGGTTCTTCTGCAGCTGCTGAACTGGACGTCGAGAGGCTTAAAGTTGAACAGCAAAGATCTGTGCAAATGATACAGCAGTGGAAGACAATATATGAAAATCTGCATCAGTTCTGTGTGAATGAGCTTTTAGATGGTAATCATGTTGAAAGTACCAATGGTTGACATGTGAATTGGACAAACTACTACTTAAGATTTTAGGTATATTAGCTATCTTTTACATATTGTCTTTATTGTGTTCACTATGAGTTTATATTTCTTCGATTTTTATTTTGTTTATGGGCATGACTATATATGGATCCCAAATTTTGCAAATGGCTTTTCTGAATTATTGTTGTTGGCCTACCTCTATGGCGATCTGTATTTTCCTGAGCTTTATTTTTTGTGATGTCAGACCCATTAGCTTGTGAGCTTTAATTGTTGCTCGCACTTTGTATCTGTTCCATTCTGGTTTCTGAGGATTGTTGTCAAAAACTTTTGAGTCTCACTGTGGACACTCGTCATTCAGTCTGCTGTTACCTTCTTCATTTGGAGTTGGGGTCCCCTCAGTCTTCACTATCGAGAATATACTACAAGAGTGCATTTTCCATTTTATTCCTACATAATCATTAAATAAGATTTTTGGACAACTGGACATTTGTGATACCACTCAGTGGTAAGTTGTATGAAGTGATCTGTGGAACATTTGATTTGGGAAATAATGTTGGTGTTTTTACTATCCGGTTTTTGCAGAGCATAAATAGGAAAAATAATTGTGTTATATGGCAATCAAATGCTGTTTGAAGCTATTCTGAGAACTTTTTTGTTTCAATATATAGTGATTGATGATTTGATTTGATTTGATTTGATGTTATATTTTGCTTGATTCAAGACTAGTTTGATTTTTCTGCAGGCTTGACATACATTTTTGAAATATTTTAAAATGCAGTGGAGTTTGAGGCAGGGCACACAACAATTTTGAATTCTATAGACAACAAACAGTATTTATGAGGACGAGAATCCTGAAAAGATGGCATGCCTTTCCTGAACACAAACTGAAATTTGTACAGAGCTCCCAAATTGTTCTGTGAATAGATTCCAATAGTACAAGTACATGGAATTCAGAGTGGTGATTTGGTTGTCACTTTAATTGATCCCGACCTTAATCTTTGACTAAGGTATATTTCCCCCCTTTCCCCTTCTAGATATTTTTTTATTTCTGTTGGAGTTCTGTCATTTTTCCCTCAAGTGGAGAGACTCTTTTTGCTGAATTCGTGTTGCTTGGCAAGCAGGCCATTTCTATGGGAGGAATAAATTCCCATTTGTAGAACTGAACACTTTATTCTTTTGATTGGGAAAATTCTATTTTCTTCCTTCCTTACAGTTGACACTTGTATTATTTTTCATTCAATCATACCTGCATTGGCATCTATTTTTATCTGGCATATATTAGTGAGGCAATCTTTAGGAATATTATAACTTACAAAATATGAAGAAAAAAAAGGTCAGTGGAATGTGACCTTGTCTACATGGATAATTTTCCTACTAAAATTTACATTCAAGTACTATGGTGAGTGATAGATGGCAGAATTACCGTCCCTTTCTGCTTTCCCTTCTTTTCAGCCCTGTGATCAATCTCGTTAAGTTCTTGGATCAATTAGACAAATTTGAGTGAAAATTTTCATTAAGCTTCTGTTTGGTATAGATTAAAATTTGATTTTAATTCCAAGTTAAAGTTAATAATTAATTTTAATTATACATTTCAACGTATCAACGACTTTTCAACTAATATATTTTATCAACTTTTATCGAAATTTATTAAAAATCTAATTTAGTATACATCAAAAAGGATCTAAAACGTCAAAGCAATGTGCAAGTAAGAAGGTAGAATCGGTCGAAAGTCCAGCATTAACTTTTCATTAATAATTATTACTCATTATTTATACATTGTGGTCATACATTTTTTTTTGGTTATAAATATTTACAAATTTCATAGACGGAGGCTTAATATTGTTTTTAAACCAAAATATTAGAAAGTTATTTTATAAAGAAACCAATGCGCCCTGAAAGTGGACTTCGAATCATAATTAGGCAACAGGTCTATAGTGGAATTTTATATGCTTTCAAATAATTTTTTGTATATGATCTCACATGTTAGCTCAAGTGTGTACATTCAATGTATTCGAAATGGTTATCTTGCCCACAATTCAATTACTAATGTGGCAGGAGAATTTTATGGTTCTCTCCAAATGTGAGAATCGTAAGTAATGTTCTTTTTAAGTCGGCAAAATAAGATTTTTAAGTATCGTGGATGGGAGAATATTTCTGTCAATGTATTGACAAAATATAGAAACAATTTAGTTCAAAAAATATATTCTTTTTTTTATTTTTGACTAGCAGACAAACATTTTCACATATAAAAAAATGGAGCCATTTAATGATTTTATTTTGTCACCTATCAGGACTAAAATAAATTCTATTTATTTAAGGATTAAATTGTTTACAAATTCTTCCCAAATGGAGGATAAAACTTGATAATTTTTTATCATATTTATCAGTACCACCCTGCTGAAGTAAGCCTATTTCAAAGAATTTATAGGGTAAGGAGGAGAATATAGACGTACACGTCTATTTAGATATTGTTTCTAAAGTGAACTAAATGTATTGGACCATAACAAGAACGTATTATCATAATAGTTAGTATATATTTGGACAATGCCACTGAATAAATCTTTATGACATTTTTGATAAAGTAGATTTAACAATAAATTACTTAGAATATTCGGTGCAATCGAGTAATGATATTGAAGTTGTCGATGGAGCTTTGTTTTGCCACTCATCCGTGGTTTGAAGAAACTCTAATCTCGCATTTCCAAGAAAAGTTACGAATGACTATGAAAAGCTCAAGGTTTGAAACCAAACAAATATCCACACTTCATTTCTATCGCTTGACTCTTTCATTTGGGCAATTCTGCAATGAAGCAAATTCCATCCAAGTTGAAGCGATGAAAATCATGTGGAAAGAGACCACCTCTGATTGCATTACTACAATAATTTTTCTGCTTGCAATTTCCAATGAGAAAGGAAAGGTGCAGTAAGTAGAAGGGTTTCTTGTATTATTTTATTATGTGAGAGAAAAATCAGAACTTTATTATATGTATAAAAAAATGAATTTAAGTGTTAAAAATAGAGAATGTGGGGGAGAGAAGATAAGATGATAATGCTTTAGTTAAAAAAAAACCCACCCAACAACAAAATCTATCTCTTCTGGATTCTTTTATCCAAACGAACATCTTCTTGCAGAGAACATGTCTCTTTATTCATGTCTTCTCGATAAATAAATTCAAACATTTTTTTAAAATATAAAAGATTATTTCTTTATAAATTCTAATGCTTGTGCCTTGTGATGATATACCAACTTGGAAACTGCTTTAAAATCAGGGTGCTGGGAAGTTTCTGGTGTTTTGGATTGGTGAAAGCAGTAAATAAGCCAGGAAACCCACCCNTTTTTTAACTATTTGGAATACGACGTTGGGTCTAATGATATATTATATTGCAGGAGGTATCATTGTATTTATTTCAAAATTCCTAAGATAAAATAGAATGAAATATTGCAATCCATACAAGGATATTAGATGAATCGCTGAGAGTTAATTTCATAGAACATTTTATTTACAGTTTTTTCCAAATCTTGTTCATACCCAATTCATTCTTTTGAATCATACTGGACAATATCAGAAACAAACATAGGCAAACAAATATGCCTAACTGTAGCACCAAAGACATAGTTGTGGTTGACTTCATGCAAATCATGTTCATAGTTGTTCACAATGTTGTATACCAAACATTGTACCCTCTTACTCATATAGGATTGTTCAGTCGTTTGTTTGAGCTCGTTAGACTATTGATGTCAAAGTTTTAAAAAAGCACACTTGGATGCGAAGTATTTTCAAAGCGCTCTGCTTATTAGAAAGGATATTGGGCCTAACTCAACCTAACAAAATCGACTTGTTAGGGGAGGATTGTCCTCACCTTATTAAATGGATAGCGTAAATATCACAGGCCAATGTGGGACTCTAATACGCCCCTCACGCTCAGCGTGGACCATGCCAAACAACTGTGAACAAATCGATATTGGGTGCACCCAACATTGTAAACTTGGGTCTGGTCTGATACCATATTAGAAAGAATATTGGATCTAACTCAACCTAACAAAACCGACTTGTTATGGGAGGATTGTCCTCACCTTATTAAGTGGATCGTGTAAATATTACCAGTGAGACTTTAATACTGCTTAGTGCCTAAGTAAGCGAAAAGACATTCAACTCTTGTGTATCCACAAGATTTTTTGCTTCATTTTTTCACTTATTGAATTTGAAATTTGAACATTAAATTTTATTCAGAAGAATAAAAAAATTTGAAACTCCAATGTGAAGCCTCTCCTTAAAGTGAAATTGAAGCAAGAGTGCAAACAATCAATCTTTAACCACCATCTATGGTATTTTGTGTTCATATGTTAAGTCTTCATCTTTCTTCAAAGTCCATTGTTCTTTATTTTTCAATTTTTCTTCTTGTTCATTTTTTTTTTCGAAATATTTGGATAATGATTTGTACATACATTAGTCTGTCAAAGGCTATTTTAGTTGTTTTCTTCTTTTTCTTCTCTCTTCTAACTTTCTAAATGTTTGATAAAACGTATGAAATGTTTAAATTATGGTGCTATTAATTGTCTATTTGTAGGAATTGCTAAGTATGTATTTGGAAATTTTGAAAGTATGCATGAAGTTTCTATGAATGTGTTAAAGTAGGAATTATCTAGTTGAAAATTTGAAAATTGTCTAGTTTTTGAAAAGTTGAAAATTGTATAATTGTAAGAATTTATTATACAAATAAAATAATGTATAAATAGGAAGAAGAAAAATTTAACCTAGACCCATATAGACTCATAAAACTTGGAACTTGAACTTGTTAGGCTTAGTGCTTTTTAGAACGCTAATTATGTAGGGTGATATAACCAATTCTTTCAAAAGCTAGAGCTACCAGAAGAGATGCAACATTGCAATCAACATCTTTACCACCTTGGAGGCTTGGGAATCACACCAAGCATTATTGTTTCAGCCTTAATCAAACATCTATACCACCTTGGAAGTTGGAATTCATCCCAAGGATTACTACATTCGTCCTATAAAAATAGAGTTGATTTTCCATTTTCATCTATTTCAAATTATAGGTAACTTTCCTTCTTGAAAGTATGGATATTTTTTAATTTGCTAATACGTCCATATTTAATGTATCTTATTATCAACAAATATAAACTAATTCTATTTAAACTATTATTTAATGTAGAACTGTATTAAGAAAATTTTATATTTTCAATTATATTACGTTTTCTTAATCTGTTTAAAAATAGAAATAACTTTATGGAACGGAGGTAGTGTTGTTTTGGCCTTACTTCAAAAATTCCTTACATCTACTTATTCAAGTATACTCTGCATCATTATTCCTTCTTCAGAAGACTTTGAACACGAGACTTTGAGAATTGTTTCCAAATCATGCAGAATGACACCATCAATTCTTTCGAAAGTCATAATAATTAAGAGTTACATAAATGCTTTTTCACTCGGGACAAAGTCCAAAATTTACCCTAAACACTTCATTTAGCCCTACAAGAATCTTGTATGTAATATTCAAGTGACATACGATATATCATCTAAGAATACATATACTATTCATATTCGCTTATATGATGGATCTATGTTAAGATTATATGCAAGTCTTGCATCCAAATGATGGAATATTAATTTGCATATACAGACCTCTCTTTCATTTCGTCTTTGTTTGATTTTGTTTAAAATTAGATTTTAGTAGATTTTGATAAAAATTAATGAAATGTGTGGTTAAAAAATTGAAATATGTAATTTAGTATATTTTTAGGTGCTTGAATGAGAGAGTTGGTTAGACAATTGATATAATTAATGATGTTTTGTCTTTTACCATTTTCAACTTTGTCGTTTATCAAAAGGTCTTCCTTTTGTTATTAGCACTGTGAATTATACCGATTATATGTCTTTGTCAATGTCTTTCCTTCATTTAAAATATGTTCCAATGGGTTGCAGGCCAATCCCAACATAACCTATGGGATTTTGTTTTTCCCATTTCTTTTATTCATGGTTGAAGTGGGGAGACTTGTTATCCTCACAATTTACCCTTATTACCTAAGCTATTGCTTACATTAACTATAAAGTCACACTCTATGTTATAGGGTAAAAAACTCATATAAAAAAACTAATGAATATATAAAGGTTTGTCCTACTTCTTTTAATAAGATTGACGTTTTAAGACGAAATCTTAAATGTTAATATAATATCAAAATTAATTTAGTTCAAAACAATCAATTTGATTCGTTTAAAGTTCAAACAAGTATTCAGATTCTAAGATTATTATGATCAAAATGAGCTACCATCTTGTAGACATGTTACAGGTAAAAAATCTACATTGATTTAAGTTTGAAAGTACTACCAAAGTATAAGGATGTATAGATGATTATTTAGAATGGAACATTAAATCTTAGTACTCTAATTCTTATTTTTTACGTGGGATCATCTTAGATAATTTCTTTAAGGATTTATCTTTGCAGTCTTGATAGTAGTTTATGGAGTTAATTTCATGATTTTCCAACCAATTATAGCATACTTTTTATGGGCCACATAGGGGTTTATTAGTGAACACTCATATTTTACATTGATCTTTGACGCGTAAAATATAATTAAATAAATGTCTCCCTTTTAACAATTTAAACTTGTAGATTAAAATGTTTGATACAGTAGCACACAAATTTTGTAAAAGTTAGGGTAAATTCCTCCATGGGTTCCCAACCTTTTATGAGAATGGAAGCTACATCATTGCCATGTTCTTAATCTTTTATTTGTCGTACCACTAAATGCGAATACTCTTTGCTAACGGAAAATGTTAATTTTAATGATAAACGATCATTTGTCAACGCTAGGTTAAAATGTCGAAAAAAGAGTAACATTACATCTGTAAAATTTAACGGTGAATTATCCCAGTAATTAGTAGAAATTTTCGTAGGTATGGAGAAGCAGAGTTGTTTCCTGTGAAAAGAAAATTAAAAGGTGACAATAAGCCAGTTCACCGCTGGTAAAGTTGGTTATCTACACCAGCACATGAAACAGTTTCTCTGCAGTCGTAACCTGATCCACCTAGAAAAGTGTGCCATTCCTAATTTGTTTCAAGCTGTAAATTCCAGAGTAGTTGGTCCCTTGCATTATAGACTATGCCGGTAGGCCCCACTTCATTTACTGTATATAATTTTATCACGTACGTATACTTAGATTATACGTACATCTTGATGATTAAAAAACTCCGGCACCGGATTTTCTGACGTTCGATTGACCCACAGGCTGCTTAGTGACTCTTCTTTATGCTGGGCTGGTGGAGGCATCTGACGTCTGTCATGTGACTGTGGGGTTTTTAGGGTTCTCTAAACAATTTATATTTAAGCTAAAGATTAAAGAGACATACAAAGTTTCTCCATTTTTTAGGGTTCTTTAATTTCGTAAGTATTGTTCAGTTTAAGGTCCAAAAATATGTCTATATGTACAATATTGTATAGTATACATTATGTTAACCCTGGAACAGTTGGTAGACTAGATCTGTGCCGTTTGAACGGTGGGCCAAATTCTGCATGAAAATGTAACTTCTTGCATCCATCTTTACCTCTTTTATTTATTTATTTTTACCGGTAAATGTGAAAAAAATAAGGGTCAAATATGGACTTAATATCGCATCCATCTTTACCTCTTTTATTACTACAAACTATGTAGTGCAAGGTAAAAGAAATTGAGCTGCAAATAGACCTAAATTTTATAGCTCATAATTGTGTAACTCGACTTGTATTTTGATTCATTTAGTTGAAAACGAGATATTTGAAGCTTGATCGAGTTGTTCAAGTTCATTTAAAAGAAATTCAAATGCGTATGTAAAAGATTTTGGACACTTATTTCTTTGGTGGATGGGTGGGTGGGATGTAATCACATCTCATCATCAAAGAGATGGCCCATAATTTGAAGGGTCCTGATTTGATATAGGCAGTGAATTTGCCTGATGATGCTTTTCTTGGCAGCAATAATCATTCCAGAATTTCTTGGGTAGAGAATATTTGTTTAAATAAAAAATGGAATGATTTGGCAAAAAAAGAAAAAAAAAAAAAAGTTCGGCAATTTTGTGATAAATCATTAAATTACTCAATATAATATTGAACAACTTGTATATATATACCTAGCCACTGGCACAAGGGCCTGTTCCCAATATCACTATCTTATATCCTTTACCCTTCATTTTTTTCTTCCCAGACCTAATACTATTATTAGCAGTTTCTTTTCTTTACTGCACCTTCTGATAAAACTCTCAGTCTACACAATCTTCTCATCACCTTACCCATCCCTCTGTACCCTGAAATTTGCAACACTTTTTCTTTCCCATTTTGAGGACCCTATATATAAAGGGGAAGTAAACAAGCCATGGATACTGACTTCATCAAGTCTCCTTCAGATGATGATCAGATGGAAATGATGCTGATGCAGATGGACAAACTCTCCGAATTCTCTGGTCCGTACGCCAATATCAATGATATGTCGATGATGGTATATGGGGCTCATAATGGAACTAACATTGGTTCAATCCCACAAGTTGTTGATAATAATTCAGCTTCATCATTCATGAACCTGCCTAATAATATATCGTTCTCGGGCTCCCCGACTATTCATCAAGATCCATCAGCAGTGCCTTTCTTGCCTAATTCAAGTGGTGGGAGGTGGAAAACTGCGGGTGATGAATTTGCAGTGACTGCTACTCAAAAGCGCAATTCAATGGCTGCTATGAGGGAGATGATTTTTCGAATTGCAGCAATGCAGCCAATCCATATTGATCCTGAATCAGTGAAACCACCAAAGAGAAGAAATGTTAAGATATCGACAGACCCACAAAGCGTAGCTGCACGCCATCGAAGAGAAAGGATAAGCGAAAGAATAAGAATACTTCAAAGACTTGTGCCTGGTGGAACAAAAATGGACACTGCTTCCATGTTAGATGAAGCAATTCACTATGTCAAATTCTTGAAAAACCAGGTGCAGTCCCTCGAACGGGCCACGGCTAATAGGCCAACTGGGATAGGGTTCCCGGTGCCAATGTCTAGTGGAAGCTATTTCCCCATGGCACCAAAAAATTACCAATCTCCATCTCAAAATCTCCATCATTTTGCAGATGCTTGATGATAAGTTGACGAGAAATGGCTAGTTTTTAGTGTATAAGTATGTCTTTCATGGATTCTTGCTTGACTGGTCTTGTAAAGAAAGAAGGCTCTTTCATTATCATCGCCAAGTTATGTCATGCATGTGAATTTTCCGAAGAATAATACAATCTTAGCTTATAGAACCCAATTACTATATACCAATTTCAAAGTTTGATTTATTAAGAATCTCTCCATCTTTCTCTGCATTGGGAAATGATTACAATTAATTAATTATGTTGGCATTAAACTAACAAATCTTGTCATTCTATGAAATCCAATTAGAGCTTATTTTTCTGTGCAATACACTTTTAGTAGTAAGGAATCAACACAATGGCCTGTTTTGTCAGGCTTCTGCTTTTGTTTCCGCTTCTTGTAAAATTATCTAAACATGTTCAAAAACAGTTTTTTAATCTTAAATTTAGCTTTTGACTTATCAAAAACCGTGTCAAACTGACCCTAAATATTACACATATGGGATTAATTAGCTAGTATCATGTGCAGTGCAAAAACCATCTTCCCAGGCCCAGCTAGCATTATTTCAGAAAAATCTTGATAGGGAGAGGGAAGAAAGAGGGGCTGATGCTGATAGGAACTATCGAACACTTGCCCCTTGAACCAGTAACTTGTAGGTCCAGTTAGCAATTCATGTACAACTCCTCTTTGGACCAACCAAGCATCAATTCATCATAAGACTAGGGAGCAAACAATGGGCTGCAATGTTCTTGACTTGTGCACCAATGATCTCTATGGATTAAGCCTCAAAAATCATTATATTACATAAATGTATTTAGCGTATCTTGTTCTGTATAAAACGTAGAGACTATTAAAGATGGACGTACGTTAGTTCAAACAAATGTGAATTTGTCCTTAAATTAAAGTC
>CAIGRB010156967.1:30917-46657 GCA_903798255.1 Fraxinus quadrangulata
TATATATATATATCCAACAATTGAAAGAGGGCCCATGTTTGAGCCCCATTTTATCAAAAATTCATTTCCAACCATACAATATCCAAAAATCATTATTCAAAATACATTTTTCTTTGAAAATGGAGCTCAAACAAGAGCTAAATAGACATCGATTATTGAAGTCAAAGGAGACTCTTGATAAACAAAATTCATATTTCTTGCAAAGTGGAGAGCCAAAGAGGAAGCTTTTGATCAACAAAGACATATATTCATTCATGTCACGCCCCAGAAATTTTAGAATAAAATTCTATTTGTTTTATATACTTTATTTTTAATATTTTAATTAGGATAAAAGGTTTATTGTAATCCAATTAAATTTGGTTTATGATTTGAGTTTTTATGGTAGTCACACGTGTGAGATAATAAATGTTGATTTTAATAATAATAATTTTTTTGTGACTTGGATAGAGTTTAATTGTAATATTAATTTGATAAAATTTAATAGTAATCATAATTCTATTATTTTAAATCAATTATTATCCAAATTCTTTATATTACATTGTTTTTTCTAGTTGCATACAAATTCAATAGAAAAATTCAACTATAAATACTGTAGGAATTCTCATTATTTTACCACGAAAAATAAAAAGAGCCACAATAGAGAGAGAGAGAGAGAGAGAGAGAGAGTAGAAAAATATGAGAACTTTTACATGTAAGATTTTAGTCTTTCAACATTTCAAAATTAAGATAAGATACTTTTGTGCAAGTGGTTCGTTTCCTTATACTTTTATATTTAATAATTTATGTATGAATTGCCCGTGGACTTTCAGATTCTTTATTAAGAGATATGGGATCTTACGAGAATTTAAGATGATCTAAAATGGGTGACTCGCTTGATCATCGATATACTTCATAAGAGAATAGTGGTATAAAATGTTTATTTTATTGTTGTATAATTGTGTATGAAAACTGCACGTATCTTACTATGTATTTTTAAATACTCACTCTTACAAAATTTAGTTCAGATCGATTGAAATTATGGCCAGATATTGATGCGGGCTGCCAAGAAGATCTAAGGAAAAATATACATTAAATTTTTTTTTTTCAATTTTTCTTTCTTCAATTTATTAGTTTATTTAATTTGTTAAAAGACATGTTATTTAATTAGATAAGGGATTATGTTATTTTCTTAACGATAAAATTTTCATGTATATTTTAAAATTATAGATATTCCAAATTTTTTTAATTAAAGAATATTATTTTTGTCGTTCCGCCTTTGATACAAAGAAAATTGAATTTTGGTAAAAGTTCAAGGTTTATGAAAATTGGGGTGTTACAATTCAAGCTGTGAAGAAGCTTCGTTACAAAATACATCCATATATCAATTTTATACATATATTGATTGGGTGTAAGAAGAAAAATAAGAAGAATCAAGGCACATTGAATCAAGGAGCTATTAAAGAGATTCCAGACTTTCAAAATTTGTTTCCACCTTCTTTGGATCTTTAATTTGATGTTATAATAATTTATTTTGTAATTAATATAATGCTTGGCTAATTGTAGGGATACTATGATAATGTTGAATCCTACGTTTTGTTATTTTGTTATTCAATTATGGATTTTAACATTGAATGTTTATTCAATTTTGAATGATTGTTAGGAGATTAATTATTTTCATTTAATTGATTTGTAATCGAATTGTCTTGTGATTTCTATTGACATTAGAGAGAATGATTAGGAATTTTTCACATAGTAGCAATCATTTGATCGAATAGGAGATAGAGATATATTGTTACTATGTACATGATCTTTATCAATGTTCTTGTGATTTAATATATCTTTACATGTTTACATCCTTCATATAGATATAGAAAAGTTACATATGAAGATAAGTTTAATTCTACTCGAGAGATTATTGAATGAATTAGGAACATTGATCTTTATATCCAAATATGTGTTGTCAACTAATAAAATTGATATTGAAATGGATGAATGTAGGAAGATTTGAAGTCCTAGTGTACGTCTATTACTTGAGTTTCATAACTCTTCCCATTAATTAGTTAGGGTTCAGTCTTTTTTCTTTAATCCAGACTCTGTCCTAATTTTTTTACATGGATTTAGTTAAGTTGTTTTTCATTCCTTATTTATAAGAATAATGAATAATTGTTAATTTAGTTCATATTATAATCAAACCCAATTTATTATTACAACATAATTGGTCTAAGGGTAGGTTGCTTCCTAAGGCGGGATCCCAAGATAGTAGTGTTTGAGTGTGAAGGATCATGCATCAATAAAATCCATTTATTCTTGTCATTCAAATCTCAATCCAATCAAATCTAGGAACATTGGACAATAAATATTTAAATAAAATCAGAAGTGGTCAAACCATTTATGAGAAACCCCATGTGGGAAATCAAATAAAGTCCCAACATTGTATTCTATATATTGAAGGGGATAGGGATATTATCCTGTCCTTTTATATGTAAATAGGGTATGGACCCTTCTTTTTAAAGTACATTGAATCCTTCTAAGTAACTTTATTTATACATGATCCCTATGGATAAATCTTTTTTTTTTTCCCCATTTGAGGATATATATTGGATGATATTTTGACAAGAACATGTGCATGGATATAAGTTCTAATTGATAAGAGAGTTTGAAAAAACAAAATTCTGCAATAACTGAATGTGGATTTCGCAATGAGTTCATAAAGGAATTGAACTATTTTTAATGAGATTAACATTTTGGACAAAACTCAAACGCCCTAGACGTGGTATGATAGCTAGGCCCCAAAAAGGGAGGGTGCACAAGATGCATCTCTAATTGTAACTAGGTAAAACGTGGACCCCAATTAGTTCAATAATCAAAATTATCTATAGTTTGTGCTCAAATGTGGTCATACCATCACAATGGCTCTTGATGTAGTGGAAGAACTAGGCATTGATGTAGCGTGTGATCATTCTTGATTTAAGGAAGGGGGTGAAAGATTATCGTTTAAAGCCTAAAGCAAAATGAAGCAATACTCCGTCCAGAGTGAGAATATTGAGAAAGGGACAACAAAATCCTACCACTACTAAACAAAGACTAAAATCGAATTTATAAGGGAACTACTACTATTATTAATAGAAAAATCTTTTTTTCCCATGAACAACAATTCATACAATTCAGTCATGAAATGAAATTTATTGAAGAATGTAATGTGTTGATTTTATGAAATAAAAAAGAGAAGAAAAATATAAAATTAATTTGTTGGTTGATTGATTTTTAATTTTTTAGGCAGTGACGAAAAAGACAAATTTACCCAAATTCTAGATTGTTTGTTGCATTAGTTGTCCATTGTGCTAGGTGGATTGAATTCAATTCGTGACCAAAATTTAAATTGTAATGGAAACCTTGTCCACATGGGGTTTGAATTTCGTATTCAATGGTTGTGGGGCCCGTATTCGTAGCGAAATGTCCTAATTCAATTGACCTACCAACTTTCTTTTGTCAAAATTCACAGTCAACTCGCATGGCATTCATTACAGATCTAACATATGATTGTGCTACAATTTATTTAATCGAGTAAATTAATTTTAATTTGATAGCAATTAAAATAATTTCCTCTAATTTTATCTCTTAAATAAACAAAATTCACTGATTTAGTTCAAATGCGAATTAGATGATGGTGCTTTGATTTTATAATCAAGTAAATTAATTTTAACATGATCACAAATAAAACAATTTCATCTTATTGTCACTTAAATGAACAGAAATCACTGACTTTGATCTCCAATTCAATTGGATAAAGATACGAAATGTGTAAAAATTTATGAAATGCACAAAAATATAAGAAACATACAAAAATGTATACTAAACGGTGTATATATACATTATATATACTTGCAACCTGACTTTTAAATGTTTAAACATTATTTCTTAAAAATGAAGTTGAATATAGCAAACATCTTATATATGTATTATTCATTTTTTAAACATTTATCTTATATCATTCATGTGGTACACATGTTTTTATTCCAAACATGACTATCCATTTTAACAGTGACAATCGAACAAAAAGAGAATCTACAGAGAACTAGTCGGAACAAATAACTTCAATTCTTATCGTCGAATTTGGTTAATTAAAATCCGTCGGACGATTGATTTTACAAATTGAAAGTTGTCAACCTTGTGTATCGGAAGATCTAAAATAAAGATAAATCTACAAAGATAATCTTGCTAAATTTATATCACGGCTTACGTCCTGACTTACCGAATTTATACTTAACACAATCTGACATCATCTTTCACATCTCACACATTTAATCTAATCATTATAACTCTTCAATGTCATCAAGTTGTCAACAAAGGTGTAAAAGAAGTTGTACAAATAGCTTAATTCCTACAGAGAACTCGTTTGAGCAAATAACTTCGATTCTCATCATCGAAACCTGGTTAATTAAAAATTGCAGGACGATTGAGGTCACAAATTAGATTGTTGGCACTGTATATTAGAATATCAAATAAAGAGAGAATCTATAGAGAACTCGTCGGAGCAAATAACTTCAATTCTCATCGTCGAAATATGGTTAATTGAAACTTGCCAAAGATTGAAGTCACAAATTGGAAGTTGTCGACACTGTGTATCGAAATTTTTTAAGGCAACGAAAACAACGGAGGTCGAAAAAATCAATGGCCTGTGACCAGTTCTCTTGAATTTGTGACATGTGACGTATAACTGTGACGTGTGATATTGGTCCATGACTTGTGACAAGTTTTATTGTATCTATGACATGTGGACAATGATATGTTAGATATGCAATATAACATGTGACTTGTGAACTGATACTTGTAACAATGAATTGTGATATGTGACATATTATCAATGCACAAAGACATGTGACATATCATCCGTGACTAGTTAATTTTGCTATGTGGTATGTTAACATTGATTTGTGACCTATACAATATGACCTAGGGTTGGACATGGTCCGATTTAGTTCTAAATAGAACCGAGGCGATCCTAAATTTTTTAGTATGTAGTAAATAGAATCGTAGGGTCCAAATTTAACTATGGAACGGGATCGATTCAATTTCATTCCATTCCATTTGGTTCGATTCCATTTGATTTCTGAGTTCTGTACCATAATTAATATTTTTAATATTAAAAAAAATACTATATTAATTTAACTAATGACTTATCCAATCTTAACTCTTATAAAATAACATAATCCAATTTAAAATTATACAAATAACAAGTTGTATAATAAAATTCATTCACCAATATACACAAATTACCAATAAAATAAAATAATAATACTAAAATATCAATGATTTCATCTCATTGATTCATTTGCTTCAGGCCTTCAAATCAACATAAAAAATGAAATATTTTTAAATATTGCTAGTACTTACCAACCATTTAATTAGTTGGCAAATTTATTTACAAAAAAATTAAAATAATTTGACTTATTTAATTAAAAAAAATTAGGGAGATTCAGTTTTATTCGATTCTTTGGTTCTTGGTCTTGAATCGAGAATCAAATCAAATCCGTCGATTCTCGATTCAAATAGTCGTTCGATTATTTTACTTAAGAACAACCGCTCAGTTCAGTTCGAGTCCAATTCAGTACTAGATTTTTGTCGAACCCTAAGATGACCTATGACATACAGAGTGTGACATATGACATGTAAACATGATTTGTAACCAGTTCTTTTTTATTTGTGACTTGTGAACATTTGCATGTGACTTATGCATAATGACACGTGACTTGGTACATGGGACATGTGACCATCACCGGCACCACCACCAGATATCAACATAAGTCATTGTACATAGGTCACAAGAAACACCACACCACCACTGTCGGCACCATTACCATTACCACCACCATCGTCGCCAGCACCATTACAACCTGAACCACCACCAACCGCAAACACCACTACTGTATCGCATAGCACACTACCACTGTAATGCACGGAGCAGTACCACCTCACCATCATCTAAACTTCACTCATATCTAAACTCGTGCAAACCCACCACTATACTGTTATCTGAACCCACCACCACACATCGCCATTGTCTGCTTCGTGTAGCGACAATCATCACCCCAAATCTTTGCAAAGAGCACAAAAAAAAAATCATTTACCACCATAACCACAACTCCATAGCATCCATTTTGGAGAAATCAAACTCAAAAAGAAGAAGAAGAGATCTGGTGGTACCAGGGCAGTTGTGCACAACGTCGCTACTACGCTCAGCAGTGATGTGTGTTGCTTAGCGCCGTCACCACTGCTACCCGATGCGACGAAGCGCTCTTGTGCGCAATTTCCTGCATCGGATTGTTATGACAATATCTCCGACGCAAGTAACAATGAAGGGCGCATGACTGTAGTGTTGTAATCATAAGGCGCAAGAGAGTAAGAGATTAGAGAGATGGTGGGTATAATTATTTTGATTGACTATTAATATCGTATTTTATTTAAGATTATAACCTGAAATATGAAAGATATAACCTAATATCTTATTTATGAAATCAATCTTAACAAACATGCCCCCCATATATTTTTCACTTAAAAAAATATGCTTAAATCCAGCCCAAAAAAATTTATCCTGTCAAATTCAAATTATCCCAAGCCCAATGTTAAATTGCCCAAATTTAGTTAAATACTCCACACTAATGCAACTCAAATAATTCGTTACCAAATCAGGAATTTTATTTCATCCATGTTTGACTGTTTAAAAGTATGATATATATGCTATTATCGAAATTAGTAACTTTCTCTATATTTGATTTTGCCAATTAAAAGAATATTTATTTTAAAAAATTATTTATAAATTAATATGATTATATGTAAATTATTGAAGTGAGTAAACATGTACGTAAAATAAATCCAACTTCTTTGTATCCTTTATATTCTTGATCGATTATTCCAACTTTAGGTTTGATTAGAATGTGTTGATATAGAAGATTGATGCTTGCTTCATATAGTATTCTCTTAATGGTGACGTATACAATCATGTATTTTTGAATGTGTTTTGGTCAACATTTTCAGTCGTTTGAAATGATTGGTTGTCAACTTTTTTTTCTTAATATATATATCTGTTGGTCATACTTTTGCCACTTTATATTACTAGGGAGGGCATTAATTTCCTATTTGACAAAGAAAGTTACGAAGATTTAGTATGACATCTTAAGACTGACATCTAAATTGTTACTTGTTCAAGTAAATGATCCACTTGTCACTAGTGTCTAAACCTTTTAAACTAGATCTCGTGTGACAAAAACATGTCTTATGACATGAGTTCATTGAATTTTTTCCTTAATTTTCAGCCCACCCGATGTCTCTTTCTATCTCCATGGAGCTGGCTCAAAGGTCTATTATGTAACCAAATTTCAATTTATTTCAATCAGATAACTACACTTTAATTTGATCTCATTTGAGTTAACTCCGTCCAATTCCGTTGCTTAGACTGATGGAAGTCATTGACATGACGTTCTATGTATCGCCAATGAAAATCAAGGCAATAAACATACTTACATTTATACAAACATCACTATCCATTAAAGGATCAACAACAGAACAGAAGATTCCATACCTGAATGAATCTCACAATCTACAGAAGAAGATTGCTCAATCAACTTCACTCATAGTGTCAATATGGTATCGCACACCTTTCACACTTTCACCTCATCCTCACCTCATTTCTGCCTGGATGGGATCAATACAGAAACTAATCTCGGTAACTATAAACTTGCACAAGTCTTTCGAGTATTTATCGAACGCCCTTTCCAGACATTACTGCCACACTTCAAAAACACCACATATCACTACTACTATGAAATTTCCTGTCATAGCATCAGCAAACATTACTTCAACTGGAATTCAATGAATTAGTATCACACCCAACTTTCACGGTATTACCACTTCTCTCTTTATCCTTTGGTTTCGTCATTCACAACGTGCTAAACCGACATTTGGAAACTTGTTTTAGCCAAACCAAAGGTTGATGCAGGATGCACCTAAAATGCATGACAGGTAAAGCAACTGCTGAATGAACCTATCGGACGAGTTCGTCGGAAAAATATGGATTTACTAGAGGTTCTTGAAACTGGAATGGCCTGGTTGGCTAATGCCGCGCTTCTCATTTCTTGGGCCTTCTTTTGTGCTGATCTCAATTTGTTCATAATTTTGTCCATGGATGATGACCTCTTCTTTTCCAATTTCATCTGAAATGGGTCAAATCATTACATTCTTTCCTTATTTTTATAGTGCACCAAGCAGAAAGACCATCTATCTTAGAAACAGGACTGAATTAATAAAACATATGTATGTATAATCCTTGTACTATTTACCGGAATAACTTGAAAAAGCATGTGTATAATCCTAGTACTTATCGGATAAGTCTAAAGTAACTTTTAATTTTAATTCTTGAAAATGGCTTGTCGATTTGGAGTTTTATTTTATTTGCTTTTCATCACCAGAGAAACAGAAATTCATCTCTCTTATAGGGTATTTCATAGACTTCACCTGAATTTGTATTAGAATGAGTAGATAGAACATAAAATCCGCATATTTTTATTTCCTAATAGCCAAAAAGGGGCAGTCAGGGAGTACCTCTAGCTTCCTTATTGCAGCCTCAGCTTTTGCTTTCTGCATGTTCTCCCAGGCAGTAATTTTAGCTTCCTCCCGCTTAATACTGAAATGAACGGTGATCCTAATAAGTGATTAGAAATAAACACTGCATTTTATCTACTTCCATAGAATGGATACGTTTATCAGAGGTTTGATTTTGTGCATATTTACAAATTACAATTTCTAAAAATACAATAAATTATGAAAAATACAAACTTAACAGTCAGGGAAAAGAAGGAAAACATATTGCTGAAACCATTGAGGATGGAAAATTTAACGGCCAATTGAATGAAGGGGTGACTTTTTGAGCAGGTAATTCATTAGAGAAGTAATCAGTCATTAATTAAGATTGCATGCTCTAGCATCTGAACATTGGTTATAATAAGATCATTAATTTTTGTCTTTTTTTGTAATGAATTCCTTTGATTTTAAACGTTCAATGTCCTCTTCAATTTAATTGCTAGCTCTACTTTGTGTAAATATTGAAGACAAGCTCAAGAGAATAAGCTATTGGAAGAAAAAAGTTACTTGGATATACTCTTAGACAAATCTGAAACTTCCCAACTAGCAGAACGAATCTCAGCAGCTTTAATTTTCCAGTCATCTGCATTTTCACAGCCCTTTCCCTGAATTCGACTCCTGTGCTTCTTAGACCATCTAGACACAGTGACTCGTTCATCAACTGGCACATCCCTGATTTCTGGTTTAGACGATTGAACAGTCTGTAACTCTAAAATGGGTTGGATAGACGGGGTTGCTAAAGAGAATGATGACTTTCTCCCAGATGAAGAGTGGGTATCACTCTCAGGACTCATCTGAGTCGCCATATCCCTCCTTGAAACAGCACAGGATATGCTGTCTGCAGTATCGCCAATACCATCATATTTCTCGCCTGTACATTAAACTGAATAAGAACTCGCCACAATCAAAAAACATTTATGTAATCAACTGACTGGGATATACTACCAATTATAATCAAAGTCCTTTGAAACAGCAATAAGGATGAAGAGAGGTGCATGACCGATTACAGTCAATACCGAATTGTAAACAAATTAAATTCTCAAGCAAGCCAGAATTTTCTTACTTAAGTAGTAGCATTGACCAAAAAAACACACTAAACAACAATCATGCATTGTGATATATCATTGTCAATCTTATAATAAATTATAATTATAAACAGTATGATGTTAACTCATGCAATGTCGATAGTCATGTTCTTGAAAGATAGCATTGAACATGATGATAACAAACAAGAGGTTAGGAAACAAAAAAGAAATGATTGGTATGAACATAAAATTTTGGAGAGCGACAACACATAAAAAGTAAAATTGTACCTTGGTGGCTAGGGAACGGTGATTTCCTCAGCATTTCAGAGCATCCATGTATGCTAATTGATCTTTCCATGCAAGGGTCTGTACCTATGGGGACATTTCCACTGCCTCCATATTGAATTGATAAACCATCTGCAGCCATTACGCCAGCCGAGAATGGAGAATTTGCAACTAATTTCCCAGCATTCCCTCCTCCAATCGTGGGTGCAGCAGAAGAAAATAATTGATCGTAAGAAACGCCAGGAGGCCCAAGTGGCCCGCTTTTTGATTTGGGACGCCTCTGTGGCTGCTGAACTGATGGTTTCACAGCACCATCTCCAGTCATTGGACTAAAAATCCATCTCTCTGCATCTTCCCATTTTGAAGGTAATGTCCTCCCACTATTGTAAGGCAAGAACACAGTATTCACTTGTCTCCTAATTGCATTTGCATGCAACGGAACACGTTCAGAACTCCATCCCTTCTGCATCAAACTCACGTGTCGATAATTAGGCGTTCCAGGGCTTGGAAACATACCAGTCTGGCAAGTCATAACAGATGGTTTCTTCACAAATCCATATCGAGGCGAAGAGGAATTTGCAACATTGATCGCAGAATTGTTCAGATCAAAAGAAGCAGGCCTTCTTCTGTCTGCCTGCTTCAACAATGCTTCAGATCTTGACCTCCGGTCTTGACACTCTAAATCAAATAGCCCACCAAGAAAATCACAATATAATCAAATAAAACAGAGTTCTCTCGAAATGGGCAATGGCATTAAAAATGGTACCTTTAAGTGCTAGAGAGAATGAACTTCTTGCAGAATCTAGGACTAGATTTTCATCCTCAGTCGTCTCAGCTTCACTGATATCTAATTTGTGAACTGTGTATAAATCAAATTTGAGGGAAAACAGCTAGTTATGTGAATCAAAATTTGAAATAATGACAATATCCAGCTGATCTAGAGTCCAAATATTTAACAATGAGTGAACAGTACCTTTAGCTTTTTGCATTCTGCTGAGGTTATCATTATTTTTTTGCACTAGTGTTAATTTGTTTGGATCTGGATCTTGACCTCTAGATGACTCAGAAAATTGATGCCATGCCAAATGCTGTTTCAAATAAAAGATTTCAACTTTTCAATTCCATCGAACTAAATATTTTCCGAGTTTTAAACAAATTTCACTATATCATCAGAATCCATTCAATGCTAAAGTCAAACCCATCAGAATATAGACAAAAACACACAAATGTATACCCAGAAAATGCATTTGCAGAAAAATTTAGGATAAAACAAGAAATGAGAGGAAGTGAATAGTATTACTTGAGAAACTTCAGAAGCAAGAGAATTTTGATCATGTACATCAGAGGCGAAAGAGCAGCATTCCACACTAACAGAAGCAGAGGAGAAGATGCTGAAGTTTGATTCTCCAGTGAAAATTACAGAATCCGGGCTCATATCTCGGGTCCTGAAGCCCGATCTCAAATCTTGAAAGCCCAGCTCTGGCATTTTCAAGAGAGAGGCGGAGGCAGAAAGCTACCTTAATCTGTGTGAAGACAGAGTACAAAAATGGTGTCTTTTTCATGCGCTTTTAGTGTGGATTTACGTTTAAAAAAAACAAGGGTATTTGGAGTTTGAGTGTGTTAAGGAAGACCATAAGGGGTCTTAATTCTAATCATGATGTCAAGCCAAATTTAGTGGGATTCTCTGCTTTCTATGTTGTTAAAAATGGGGATCTGTCTTTCTTTGTCGCTCCTGCAAATTTGACTGGATTTGAAAAGTTAATATAATGTTTGGCTGAGCTTAAAATATAACAAGTACTTAACTTTTTAGTCATCTTTTCACATGTCGAAAGTTGCGTTGCAAGCGCAGAACCAACGCCCTTGGGATGTATTCCGTCACAAAGGACCATTAAGCGCCAAAATTGAAAGGTTGGGACAATGTTCGCCACATTTTAAAATGTTGGATCAAAAAATAATTTGAGCTATAATTTGGGACCATTTACGCCAATTTCCCTTACTTCCGTTTTCAAGTTTGAGAATCAATATAATACAGATCTAATAGATTAAGGCTTCCAAGTGAAACTTTTCTTTTCTAGGGGGAACTTTAAAAAAGGTATAGTCAAAGGTCTTTAATTGACTTTTGACTTTTTCACAAGTGAATAATTCAACAATGACTTAATGATGTTTAAAAGATAAAAATGTCCTTAAATGAATAAAACAATTACAAAATATGATTTTGTTAAAAAGACAACACTACACTTTTAGTTAATAAATAAAAATCAAACACTCCCTACATAAAATTACAAAATCAACTCAAGAACAGATAAAAATTCTCTCATCTTCTTCACTCTTAAAATCTCAAAAATATCGATAGCTGAAAAAAAAATTGTTTTCGGTCAAGTACTTCGAATCAGTAAGTATATTTACGTATGTTTAATTTCGTTTTCGCTAAATGTGTGTATATTTTTACTCGATAAATTAAGATTCGACATAGGTGTTGACAAATAAAAAAAATTTAGCAGATGTATAGTTTTTTTAAGCATAAACGAAAAAAAAAATTAATCTGCATAACTTTTCGATTGATTCGCCTTAACGGCTATTGCAAAAAAACAACGAAGAGTAATAGCCGAAAAAAATTGATGCTAACGGCCAACATTTTTGGCATATAGCAGCCGACAATCGGCTATTGCCGACAGCCGATTAACAGCCTACAGTCGGCAGTCGGGTCGGTTGTTAACATCCGACTGTCGGCTGTTAACAGCCAATATTTAGGCTGTTAATTGGGTTGTTTTATTTTAGTTAAGTTTCTGTTTGACTGTAAGCCGAATTTTTGATCGAATACAAATTCTGTTTTGCATAGATATGAGTATTGTACTCCCGATTTGTTATTTTGGTGATTTTGAAGTGGATGAAAATAATCGATGGGCATGGAAATGGACAAGTGACGGACAAAGAAATATGCCAACACATATAACAGAGACTACATTGTACGAAGAACTGTACCATGATATACAGAACAAGCTAAACGTCGATTCATCTCGATACAATATGGTACTGAGATATCAATACCAAGAGCATTTGCCATTTTTAATTCCACCTGCAATGGTTACATCTGATGTTAACGTGAGTTATCTGTTTGATTTGAACAAAATGCAAATGACACCAAGTTGTGTGACTTTAGTGATGAAGGACAACGCAGAAAGTAGAAATGAACATTCAGATGGAGCTGATGATCATGCAAATGATTTTTGGGATACAGTTGAAATAGTTCGCGAGGATGACACTAATATTCCCGAGACAATTATTTCTCATCATAACATCACTCAAACGCACATAATTCAATCGGTAGTTCAGGACAGCGATAATGCAAATGCATTTACAAACGAGAATTTAATTGATTTATCCCATCAGAGACATGAACGGGGTGGGAGTTCAGGGGTCGGAACGAGCAGACCTTCATCTAATTCTTCACGTGTGGTTCCCAATGATGAAGATTTGTATGTTGAGCAACTGTTTGAAACAAATAAAGATTTGCAGGAAGTTGTGCACATGTTGGCATTAAAATTCAACTTTGAGTTCAAGGTAAAGAAATCAAACAAATCCTTATTGACACGTGTTTGCGTCGACGACGATTGTTGTTGGCGGTTGCGAGCGACTAAGATGGATACGAATGAGAATTTTATAGTTCGCAAGTATACACGGGAACATACTTGTGAATTGGGGATTCGTCAAAATGATCACAGGCAAGCTCGATCATGGTTTGTTGGTCGACAAATAATGCACAAGTATCAGAACCCACGGACGATCTACAGACCTTCAGACATCATTAACGACATTCGACGAGAGTATGGAGTGGTCATGAGCTACCAGAAAGCCTTGAGGGCCAAAGAATGCGCGTTGGAGGATTTAATGGGCTCGGCCGAGGAAAGTTATGCTAAATTAGCCAGATACTGCCATAATTTGAGGACAACTAATCACGGTTCCACTTTTTTTATTGAGTCGGAGGGCGATAATTGTTTTAAGTATTTATTCATGGCTCTTGGACAATACATTAGAGGATTTAAAAATGTGATGCGACCGGTAATTTTAGTCGACGGTACAACTCTGAAATCGAAATACGAGGCAAGTTGATTATTGCTACATGTCAAGATCCCAACATCCAGATTTACCCAATTGCATTCGGCGTAGTCGACAGCGAGAATGATCTGTCAATGCATTGGTTCTTTACGAAGCTTAAGGAAGTGATCGAGGAAGTCGACGATCTCGCATTCGTAACTGATCGGGGTCAGTCTCTAATAAATATTATTGCTGAAGTTTTTCCCGAGGCACATCATGGGTACTACACGTACCATATACAAGGTAATCTGAAAACTAGATACCGGGGCTAAGGCATCGTTTCATTATTCAAGAGGGCGGCCGACGCTTACAATGTCGATGAATGTAATAAGTTTATGGTCGATATAGGAAATAAGTCGATCTAGGCATGGGATTATCTTACAAAAATGGGGATAGAACATTGGGCGCGATCACATTTTTCAAGACGTCGGTACAACTTGATGACGTCGAACAATGTGAAATCTCTAAATTCATTATTCAAGAAGGATCGAGAGTTGTCAATTCTCGCAATGATTGAGAACATCCGTACGAAGCTGCAGCAATGGTTTCAAGAGGATAAATTGCAGAACTGCTCGAACTGGCTAGCCCCTACTCAAGAGGATAAATTGTACAAGGCCGCAAGGGTTGCTAGGAGGTTCAATGTGGAACCACTAGACGAGTCGCGCTTCTCCGTACAATGTGCACGTCATCTGACATACATGGTGGACCTGACTGAGAACACATGCACTTGTACTCGATTTCAGCTGGAGAGTTTTCCATGTGAGCATGCAGTCGCGGTATCTATGAACATAGGCTTTGCAGCGAAAACATTATGCTCTCATTATTACGCGGCTGATTATTGGAGAGTTACATATCTTGAGACTATATTTCCCTTACCGAACAAATCTGATTAGGAAGTTTCTGACCATATTATCCCACTTAATAGTTTATCGCCACCGATAGTTGAACCGCGTAACCCTGGGTGTCCACGAACTTCTAGAATACCATTTACTGGAGAGTTTTATCGACCGCGTCGATGCGGCAGATGTAGAGTAGTCGGCAATACTCGTCAAACCTGTACGAGTCAAATTTCCCTGGATGACAATCAGTCGAGTACGTAATGGTCTTGCTGTTAAATGATCAATACTTGGATACTTATTTTAGTTTAACTGTATTCGCTAATTGTGATAAAATAAAATATTTAATTTTCATAATTACCAAATTGTTTTAGGCCAATTACTTCGAATCGATAAGTATATACGACTGCATAACTTTTCGATTGATTCGCCTTAATGAATGTTACAAAAAACAACGAACTACACCCGAAAAAATATTGGCTGTTAACAGCCGAAATTATTATCGATTGTTAACAGCCAATATTTAGGCTGTTAACAGTCATTATTGTCGGCTGTTAAACAGTCGTTTCGACTGTTAAACAGCCGACTGTCGGTTGTTTAACAGCCATTTACTCGGCTGTTTAACAACCGACTGTCGACTGTTAACAGCCGAGTCAGCCTAAATATGGCTGTTAACATTCAAAATTCAAGTAGCACGTACTTACTACCCATATGTTGCAGTGACTTATGTAAATGGTAATAGCACCAAAAAATTCAGTGCTCAGTATGAGTCGACTGGGCATGTCGAATGATTGTGGATATCGTCGAGCTCGATCTCGCAATAATTTAATGGCTAGGTCGATGTGCTACATCATGAAACACCAATATAAATATAATAGGGATA
>CAIGRB010156967.1:50872-126677 GCA_903798255.1 Fraxinus quadrangulata
AAATATTTATTTAATATACCATTTAATATATTAAATTATTAAAAAATCAAAGGGCAAAAAAAAAAAAAAAATTTGGGGCCGACTTAACAGCTAGCCCATCCGGCTGTTAATAGCTGGATCTGGCCGACTGTGGCCCAAAGCCAATTTTAAAATTGGCTATTAAGAGCCGGTCAAAATCGGCTGTTAACGGTCAGCTTACGCGGCTGTTAATAGTTGATTTTTGTTAAGGCATTTAATTGATAAAATATTAATCTTCTTGTCGGCACCGACGCCTGTAAAAGAAGGTGGTCGCCTGATTTTTCTTTTAAATGGTCGATTTTTTGGAAGATGGAAGTTGATTTTTTGGAAGAGAAGAGGAAAGGTCGGTGAAAATATCTTCAATAAGGGATATTTTGGCCTTTTTAATATTTATTGATTTTTTTCTTTAAATACTATTTTCTTAGTCAAAGGCCAACTTGAATTATGACATTTTCAAGAGGCTATCCACCCGTATTTCCTCATTTTCTAGGGCGTCGGTTCAATAAGATAGCCTCATCCGATAGGCCGACCGGAACGAGAACTAAAGAACCGGCAGCAGACTAGTGAAGTACATAGTAGGGTACGAAAAGAGGGAAAGAGAAACAACGCAAATCGCATTTGAAGTGGAAGTGACGATGGCAGAACCCGGCGAAATACTGCCGGAGCGCAAGATAGACATGGCGGCACTTTACGACATGTTGCGAGAGAGTAAGTCTTCGGTTGAGGAAATCGTGGCCAAGATGCTCGCCATCAAGAAAGAAGCCCAGCCCAAAACCCAGCTCCGGGAACTCGTCACTCAAATTCTCCTTAATTTCATCACCCTCCGGCAGGTGTTTCCCTATATATGTGCTTGCGTGGGTGTCAAATAACATATTAAGTTTCTTTACCGTTGGTAGGGTTGTGATTTTTTTTTCTTGTTTGTGGCTTATTGAATATAAATGTAAATCATTTTGGATTAAAAGTAGTGCCAGCTTTGGGGTTTCTCTGAGAATTTTGAAGAAATAATTTTTAATTATGAGTAGGAACTGGGGGTTTTATTTTTATCTTACTCTTTCTCCAAATGTAATTATTTTTGGCATGCACACAGTGGGGATTTAATAATGACGGGGAGATAGGAAATACAAGTGATAGGGAATTTCTGTGATTCACTGTGTTAAACAAATTGTACAAGTAATTCATGATATTTTACTTGGTGAAATGATGAACTAGAGCATTAACACGGGAAATGTGATTTGAGTTCAGTTTGTGTGAAGGTACTTTACATCCCTAATTCAAGCTCTGGATTTGTGCATATGTACACCAGTGTGCTTAAATGCTGATCTCTGTAACTTCTGATTTGAACTTGTATCTCCTATCTGTTGTGTTTCCATTTCTTTTTATTTTTTCACTGGGTGCTTGTTCATTACATTTTTTAGTAGGATTACAAATATTATTTGTATTGAAAAAGAAGCAGATGCTGGTTTAATTCTTTTTAAGTAGCCATATATCACTTCATTTAGTAATCTTAATTTTTCACCATACTTACTGGTGTTTTGATAATTTGATTTTGAAAAGTTGGTGTTCGTCTACTTTAGTCATTATTTTAATAGTGTTATTACTTGGGAGTTCAGGTGTGAAACATTTGGAATGTATTATATAGTTATTTGATACTATTTCTCTATGAGATATAAGTTTACCAGCTGTTAGTCTCAAAGAAACAGAAACTTCTATGGATAGAGGTGCCTCTGTTTTCATATGCTGAACTTTTTCTTGAGTTAACATCTTGCTGCCAAGTCAATAGGAATCAGAACAATTATCTTAATAAATCTTTGCTTCATTGTTCCACTGCTTCATCCCCTCTTTCCAGTTCCCCTTCACGCCTTAGGAATGATATTACTTCCTGCTGGCTGCTGGCTGAGTTTAAGTACAGATGCTAGGTAGTCCATGTTGGCTGTGGCTTACATTGTTCTCTAACAGGCTAACAGGTCCATTTTGCTTGAAGAAGATCGTGTGAAAGCCGAAACAGAACGTGCTAAACCCCCTGTGGATTTCACAACCTTGCAGCTCCACAACTTGATGTACGAGAAAAATCACTATGTCAAAGCAATAAAAGCTTGCAAAGACTTCAAAACTAAATATCCTGACATCGAACTTGTACCTGAGGAAGAGTTCCTCAGAGATGCACCAGAAGATATTAAAAACTCTGTAATATCAAGTGACAGTGCTCACAACTTGATGCTTAAAAGGCTCAATTATGAACAACGCCAGGTAATCCAGGTTCTCTTGAGAGATTTGTGAGAACCGATTGAAATAATGTTCTATTAGAGGCGTTGGTTATTAAAATTTGTTCACTGAAATTGTATATCTAGTTAAAATATTCACAAAAAAAAAGTGCTGATTTTCTGTGGAACTTTTAGGTACGAAAAATTCATCTTATGTTTGGCTTTTTGATAGTGGAGGTTTTGCTGCATGTTATGAATGAATTATTTTTCTTGACTTTCTTCTGTTGTAGGAAGGTTGGTTCTGAAAAAAGTTTTTCCTTCATCTACCCCATTAAATGAATGAGTATATAATTGCTATATTATGGTAGATGCACCTCTCTCTGTTTGAGAACCTGTGTGTGTATGGGTGTTGGATTACTACTGAAGCACAATTCTGAAGTACTGAAATATATGTTGTATCAGCGTAAAGAATTATGCAAACTTCGTGAGACATTGGAACAACAAAAGAAAGTTCTCCAAGAGACTATCAATAACAGGAAGAAGTTCTTATCAAGTCTTCCTTCCCACCTTAAAGCACTGAAGAAAGCATCCTTGCCCGTGCAGCACCAATTAGGGGTCCTGCACACAAAGAAATTGAAGCAGCAGCAATTAGCAGAGTTGCTTCCACCTCCTTTATATGTCATTTACTCTCAATTACTTGCCCAAAAGGAAGCGTTCGGAGAGGGTGTTGATCTCGAGGTTATTGGAAGTGTAAAGGATGCACAAGCTTTTGCCCGCCAGCTGGCAACCAAAAATACTGGTACTGATTATACCTGTATTCTTAGATGCTTGGTACTTGTGTAATATCACTGCTAGATAACTTTAATCTTATTTATGAAATTTCATATTGTAATGGCTCAGGCATAGCAACTAGCTTAGAAAATTCCAAGTTAGAGGATGATGTGCCTGATGAGGAAGACGATGGCCAAAGAAGGAGAAAACGGCCAAAGAAAATCCCAAGCAAGGAGAATCTTGATCAGTCTGGAATATATCAAACTCATCCACTTAAAATTACCCTCCATATAAATGATGATAAGGCTTCGGATTCCAACTCCACAAAACTCATCACTTTGAAGTTTGAATTCCTAGTGAAATTGAGTGTTGTTTGCGTAGGAGTGGAAGGTTCTGAAGAAGGTCCTGATAATAATATCTTATGCAACTTATTTCCCAACGACACTGGATTTGAGCTCCCTCAACAGGTTTTAGTTCTTGATTGTGGTATGCAATGAATTTAATGCATTCTCATTCCCATTTAATTAAAAATTCTGCAATTTTTTGCAGTCAGCAAAGCTCTGCATTGGTGATTCTCTTTCATTTGATGAAAGGAGAACTTCGCGGCCATACAAATGGGCCCAGCATTTGGCAGGTATTGATTTCTTGCCAGAGGCGTCACCACTTGTTACAGTCCCCGATACCTTAAATAACGATGCCGCGAAGCATGCTGCTATCTTGTCTGGTTTGTCATTATATCGTCGGCAGAACCGGGTGCAGACAGTTGTTCAAAGGATACGTGCTCGAAAAAAGGCTCAGCTGGCTCTTGCGTAAGTCTCTGCCCTTCTATGTTTGTTATAGTCATTGATTCTTAAGAAAGAATGTTTGTTATAGGCAGATGCACAATGTAATCAAAACGATATTGCACCTTCTTCAGCTTGGTTTTGAAGGCTGGAGCATCTTTCAGGACTAGCTCTTTTGGCATACTCAATGAATGTTTTCTTTTACTTTAGATAACATTTCATAAAAAAATCTTTTAAAAAAAAAAGTAAGAACAATGAAAGAATATTGTTTTCTGTAACTTCTATATTTTAAAGAGAATAATATAGTTTAAGAAGTAAAATGGTGTTTAGTTTAGAAATAGGTGGGTAGTTTCTTTCTGATAGTAGAAGGGAGTTGACAATTTTGACATCTGTTCTACTTGTGTTTTGGAGGGCCATGCTGCAAGCCTTGCTCCAATTCTTTAATAGCTGATTTTGTTCTTGTATGCTTATCTTTCTAAAGAATATTGGGGTCATGATTTTTTTCTTTATTTAAATCCATTGTGCATATTTTTCTTCATTCTTGTTTGATTATTATTCCTGGCGGTTTATTATTAATTTCTTACCCATTTAGGCATACAATTTTTTTTTAACTCAGAAATCTTCATTGACTAACAGGGAACAGCTCGATTCACTAATGAAGCTTAAATGGCCAACTTTGCCCTGCGAAAGTGTTCCATGGGCATCTCATACCCCGCATTGCAGCCTACAGAGTTGGTCACGGATGACTTCTGCTGCAAGTAATAAGTCTTCATCTTTGCTTCTCACTAACTTGGAACAAGTTCAGGAACCTCTAGGTATAGATGCAGATGGAAAATCTGGTATATCAAGAGAAGATGTGGAGACCACAACAGAGGATGGGGAGCTTCCATCTTTGCTTCCAGTTGCTAGTGTTAATGATATTAGATCTACCCCATCAAAAGGATCTGAGCTTGAGGACTTCAGAAAGCTGCATTTGATTACAAAGAGTATCGCCTCTCCTGCGAACAAGGGGAAATCACCAAGCTTTAAGAAGCATGAGGATGATGTTGATCTCATGCTGGAATCTGAAAATGAACTGGATGAGCCAGTACAAATGGAGGAGGAGTCTGAGAATGCATCCACAATGGGAGGACTTGAGATGGTTGATAACTCATGGACAAACTGTGGGTTCCAGGAATATAGTCTTGTGCTAATCAGAAAGTTGGACAATGATGAAACGAAGATGAAATTAGAAGCCAATGTAGAACTACACTTTATTTTCAATATTTATTCTGTTTTCTGACTATCCTTTGACTGAGAGCTGATGCTTTAAAAATTTCCCTTTGTCAGGTTAAGATAAGCATGGAGTATCCTCTTAGGCCTCCTCATTTTAGACTGAGTCTATATGTTTCACATGGAGAGAACTATTCTGAGGTGGATGGTGCTGAGCGGTATAATGAACTTCGTGCAATGGAGGCAGAGGTAAGCATCTGTCAATGCAATAATCCTTTGTGACAGTTTCAGAGTTTAAGTGCAATGACTATGTAAGCATTAGAGGCGTTTCTATGCCATATTTTTTATTCCAGTGTACCAGTAGTTATTTTCTTGCATAATTAAGAAGTATTTGGCATTCAAAATTTGAGGAGTTGAGAGAATATATCATTTGCTATGTGTACAATTATGTTTTGCTGTGACAAGTGTTTAAACAGTAGCATGCTTGCTTAATTCTGTGGCATGCATGGTTTGGCGTTACATTGTTCTAATTTCGACCTGAATTATTGCATACTTAAGTTGGTTTTCTCTGTTTGCAGGTCAATGTTCACATCATAAAGATGATACCTTTTTATGAAGAAAATATGGTTCTAGGTCATCAGGTGCGTTCTCTTGCAATGCTGTTTGACTTCTACATGGATGATAGGGATCTATCTTCTGGGAATAAAGAGAGTGCTTCAGTGATTGATGTTGGTTTGTGCAAGCCCACAAGTGGTACTCTTGTCACTCGATCCTTTAGAGGTAGGGATCGTAGAAAAATGCTTTCATGGAAAGGGAACATGTGTACCTCAGGTTATCCTTGCTAGGATACTATTCGGGGGTTAAATATTTGCCTCAAGACTTCTGCATCCTGCTTGCTGTGGTCGCATGATACTGCTTAAGAGGCTTTTCGTGTGCATACTGTGGATGACCTCAAAAACTTGTTTCTAGCTGCACCATTCTTCTCGTAACTCAGCTATTTTTTGGTTTTGTCAATCATAATGTATTACTTCAATGGCTCATATTCTAAAATTATATTCATCAGTTGTGAACTAAAACATTCTTGATATCCACATTAAAGATCTGAGAATGCACAATTTCCTGCTTGGTCTGCTTGCATCTTGCATTATCAAGCTCATACACTGTCCCATAATGTGTGAAACAAGTTATTTCTTACTGTTATAATCTCAATCTGTGTCAAAAGGTTGATATTCTGATTATTATGTCAACACACTAAAATGGCACAGGTGGTTTTTCATATTACAATGGCAAAAAAAGTCCATTAATTAAAACTGACAATTTTGAAAGAACCAAAGTAATAGAAGTTAAAAGTTGCAGACTCGCACTCCCTTAAATAAAATAATAATAAAAAATAAAAAAGACGAACCTAAACATGTCACTGAAAATAACGAACTGTTTTGACACAGTAGATGATATAACTGTAAAGGCATAAAGCCTATGAATTAACAAATATGTACAATGAAATAAGTTATATAATTCATTGCATTGTATGTTGTTTGGGTCTACCAGGCTACCTACATATTTTGCGCGCACAAGCGCAAAATTGAAGGAAAAACAAAGAAAAAGATCTACAAAACAACGAATAGTTTACAGCAAACACTAATCGTCTCTTTTTACAGTGATCGACATATGCCCCCAAGGATGCGTCAGTTACAAATGCACTTACCATGGCCCTGTCTGTGTACGTCTCAAGCATCGTCGTTTTGCTCCATTCTGCTGCTTCATCATCTCCAGAACCTGCAGACACCAAATGTAACTTACGAGGATCACTTTTACATGGATGTACAATCAATACTAATATTATCACACACACGTGCATAAATTCACGACCACATCCGCATATTCAGTCAGTGAGCAATCAACACAACTTGAGACCAAATTCGTTTGGCAAGGAGCCAGCATGTATTCCAAGAGCCTGTCCTGCAATGATGGGTTCACCATTGCAAACAGAGTCAGACCATGCATGCCACTATGCAAGCAGCATAATATGCAACATGGTCCAATCAACTCCTGCTCCCCATTAAATACTGAGTATGGAGCAGTCGCGATTCCTTGACATCACAAGCTCAAGTAATGTGTAAGTGACGAAATACTGTTGGAAAATGGTTGTGTTTTAGCATAATTTTATGGGATTAGCACAAGCTCAAGTTATATGCGCGCACAGTGGGGAGCAAATTAAGGATCGGATTTGCACATTGGGCCATAGGACTCATATGCGAGCATGACCTGCGGACATGGATATTGAGCCTTGCTAAATGGAAATTAACTCGCCCTAATGCTGTTTATAAAGAAATCATTTCTTTCAGTTAGGGTTCTTAGAGTTTCCGAGTTATTGATGATAATGTTTAGACAAGGTTCAGTTTGTTGGAGCAGAAGCCTGGTGCTCAACTTATTACTAGTTCTATTGTTGTATCGATATTGACCCTGCTATAACAATTCCATAATCATAGGAAACAATCGGAGTTAGAGTTTCAAGAGGCAGCAACAGAAGATGCTACTTTATTTGACCACTTCAAATATCGAAAGTTTCTCGACTGAGGATGCTCCTAAACTGAAAGATGGTGAGCATGATATACAAGTTATTACTACGGTCGATGCTTCAAAACATTCTAATTTTCTGTGCAGAAATTATGTCATGAATAGTTTGGTTGATTCACTGTAAAAAACATGTATAGTACGAGGAAGACGACTAAGGAATTTTGGGAGTCTTTAGATCGAAAATAAAAAACTGAGGACACTGGGATTATGAAATTGGCTGCTTCCTAGATTATAAAATGGTTGAGTAAAAAATTATGATAAGTCGAGTACAAGAATTTTGAGTGATCTTGCATAAGATTCATGTCGAGAGAATAGTTTTGAGTGAAATTTTTCGAATGGATACTATTATTGACAAGCTACCTCTGACTCGAAAGGATATCGAGAATTACCTAATGTATGAGCGAAAGGAAATGAACAGTGAAAAGCTAATTGTTAGACTTTGAATGGAAGATGACAAAAAAAATTATGAAAGAAGGGGTTCTATCCAACTATGGCTAAAGCTAATGTTGTGGAGCATGATCAAACTTATAAAACTAACAAGAACAAATCTGGACCGTCTGGCGAAGGAGAGATGGAATCGAAAGGAGGAGTTTCTAAAAAGAAATTTTAAGGGAAGTGCTTCAATTATAACAAAGTAGGCCACAAGTTTTCGAAGTGCAGATTGCCAAAGGACAAGAAAGAAGCAAATGTTAAACGACATTGCACAATGCGTCTAAAATAAGCTCGCAGCCGAAATTTCTGAAGTGAACTTGGCGGGTTCAAACCCAAAGGAGTGGTGGATTGACAACAATGTTACCCAGCCTATTTTCTCCAATACAAATTTATTCACTTCTTCCTAAGCAACCGAGAATAAAAATAAGCTATTTGTGGAAAATTTAGTTACATCTGAGATCCTGAAGATGACTTCTCTAAATGAGCTGGCTCTTAACAATGTAATTGTATGTAACAAAAATCTACAAGAAAACACAGTGTCTGGATAGCTGCAGAGAAGCATGGTTTCCAAGAGTTACTGAATTAGAAAAAAAAAAAATTATCAAATAATGAAATGTTTGTTGGCAAGGGTTATGCGTCTGATGGGCTGTTTAAGCTCAATGTCATGAGTCTCATGCCAGAAGTAAGACGAGAGGGATAGAGAATTTTCAGTAAATATGAAATTTCCTATTAGCTGGGAAACTTATGCATCAGTTAATGGACAACAGCAATGTCAGCAAAGATGGCAAGAAAAAAGCTTCCAGACATATTATTTAAGAAAAACACATGACAGATAATGAGTTAAAATGCAACTTGACGGTTAACCCAAAAGAATTGTGGAGACATAGTTGAGGTAATAGCTTTTCAACGATTACTATCATCTCTCTCTCCTTCTCCACCTGTGTGAGAGATAAGAGAACATCAGAAGAGAGATCCTTATATGAGCATATGTTTAACCTCGTAAAGAGAACATACCTATTCATGAATTTTGAAGATCAAGAAGTTATCAAAAAAGAAAGTCCATTCCCTTCTCTATGTAAAATTCCATGCATCAGAATAAAAGATAGTGAAGAAGATTAAGTCGATACGACACATTGAACATTGAGCCAGAATAGAGAACAGCAACAGAGATGTCTATCTAGTAAAAAGGCTAAGAATGCTTAACAAGATACCATGGCAATTAATTTTAAGGAGATATACAGGGAAAAAGTAATGAAATACCTGATTCTTCTGCATTTCCATTATTTCTGCCTGCAGACAAGAAGTCAGGAAACAGGTGTCTCAATTTAAAGTTACATGTTGCGATGGAATAATGAAATGGAGATGGAGAGAAGTAAATGATCATTTACCTGTTTGTTCTGCAGTCCTTGGTTTTCCTCCTTCAGTTTTGCAATTTCTGCTTCCAACTCCGTTGTGTATGCCTGGAAAAGCGAAATAAAAAAATTGTCAATGAAAGTTGATGCATGATCTAAACAGAAACATAATTGGACAAAACAAAACTTTGAGATTTTTAGGGATGGAGATTATTAAATTTGTGTGATAAGTCCATGTGCAATACAAATTTCTGGGATTGTTAAGTGTACACTATGTTACCTTGTAGCAAATGAGACCTTTAAACTTCTCAAGAAGTGCAACTTGTCATAAACTTTCATCTTTATCACATTACACCCTATCACATTACATTCTGCTACATAAAATGTCTAGTCTTTGGTAATGTTTGGGGGATGATAATAAGAGCAGAATGCTAATGACCACAACGCAAGAAGATGAAAGCTATCATTGTTCTCCTTATCCATGTATCATTTTTTAGTTAACGATTTGCAGTAATACTTGCCATTCTCAGCCTATATCAATCAGAAAATGCATCTTTCAATTTATTAATCCCAATCTTAATTTTAATTTTTCTTTTTAAATGACAAGAGGTCATATGCGGGGTAATTACTAGTTTTCCTTTAATACTTGACAGTGGCTGCTATATAAAGATGAGACATCTTTCACTTTTTATGTCGAAGGTTTATCAAATGACAGTTTCCTCGTGTACGTGCAGCCAAATAAGTGGTGCTGGTACAATAAGTACCACATGAAGGTAGAACAGACAAATTTGAATTCAGTTTATTCGGAAATATTCACAAAAAGCCAGAACTTCATTCATTTAGGTTACTTCTCAAAAATAAAATGACACGTGGGCCAGAAAAACCCGTGCTCAAAATCTCGTACTCCGACAACTTTATGTAAGGCAGGGTTTGGTCCGAAGAAATTATTCATCAAAATAATGAGTCGCCATCAACTTTTTACAATTCTTTCTATTCGTCTCCTGGGACTATTGATTTATGTATAAATTCCAAATGGCGCAATGCAAAAATAGGTACTAATTAATGATGGAAAATTAAATATGGCCACCATGATAGTATTTTGCCTGGTCTGATAGTCTACTTTAGGCAAAATAAAACTTCTTGTGCGGGGGACCACATTATGCAATCAAACTTTTTTTTTTTTTTTGAAAAATTAACACATTGAATAGTTACCTATGAAGGTGTATAGATCATCATAACTTCATAAATGCAACAAAGGTACAGAAATGTGACCTAAACTTATGAATCTTCTAATGTCAAAATCACATTCTACAAAACCAATCAAGATACATTCCCCGAAAAGAAAGGTGACCTTTCAAAGGTTTATACTCGTGTGTGAACCCTTTATATAGTGTTGATAAGCCAAATAAATTAATTCAATTGGAAAAGTGAAATCACACTTCGCTGTGAAATAGTAAGGCATCTGAATCAATGTGATAAATAAAATGGCGAAAAATATTATCAAAAAACAACTACTAACACAAATTGCAAATAAAAAGGCCCTCAATGTGGTTGTTTCCAGTTAATGGGACATTATACCACATGCAGCATTTTCTGGTTGATGGGACATTATATCACACCTAAATATTCTTTTCTAGAAAATTATCATACAAATTATTTCATAGCCGTCTAAATATCTGAACATTAAGGGACAGAGTTTTATAACATGGAAAACTAATAAAAAACGACCTTTTAACTTCCTTATTAGGGACATCAAAGCAAACAAAGGTCCAAGTTTCAAGTCTCACCACTACCTATTTATGAAAACTGTGCATGTATCATATCCTTGATGACAAATGAATGTGGCCTAAATGCGGGGGGCGTGTTGAAGACACATTTTAAATAAATAACTGTTCCCCCTCTATGACAACTTAACCTTTCAGATGAGGTAGTTTAACTAGACATGCAATTCACGAGTGATCATTTAAAAACAAAGCATACAGAACCTGAAAAGAACAGCTTACATTTATCTCAAATCGAGCAAATATATTTGAATTCTATAAAAAGCACCATATTTATAGACATCATGTTTATCGCAAAACTATCAAACTAATATATTTGTACTCCATATTATGATATCTACCTGCTTTCGAGCTCGTGATCTTGCAGCTGACTCTCTGTTTTTTATCATTCTCCTCTGTCTCCTTTCAACAACTTTCTCCAAAGCAGCGCCTTTCCTGCCACGTAAACCGCCACTAAACACATAAGGGACCGGTGATACAGAAGATGTATCTCCATTACTCTTAGCAAGCCCATCTGATGAAAAAGCTGGAGATCCTGTGGCAACAGAAACACCCCCAGTTCCTAAACCAACCACCCCCAACCCTCCACCCTGTAGGCCTGGCCTTGGAACCAAATTATTAGCCATCACTGCATCTGAAACTCCAACAATCCCACCCCTAGTTGCTGGACTACTCAAGTGTCCACTACTCGGAATACCCATGGGAGCTCCATAAGGCAAGGCAGGCCGCTTTGGAAGAAGCTCGTGCTGCTGCTTCGGCTGCACCAGCCGTTGTTGACTATCCAGCTGCTGTGCTGCAGATTTCACCCCATTCACATTCAATGGTATCGCAGACTGCATAGCAATCTGATTCCTACCCATGGGAGCTTCATAGGCCAAGGCAGGCTGATTTGGAAGGAGCTCTTGCTGTGACAATTGCTGTTGACTCTCCATCTGTTGTGCTGCAGATCTGAACCCATTCCCGTTCAATGGTAAATTAGCAGACTGCATAGCAATATGATTACTACTTTCAGGAATACTAGTAGCCATCAGTCCTGCATTCCTGTTAGCCTGTTGATAGAGAAATCCCAATCCAGTATTGCTCCTACTGCCAGGTAAATCATCAAAAACTCCAATACTCGTAGGCTTTCCAGCAAACTGGGCATCTTCCCTTACTACGCCTGCTTTCAGCAAGAATTCTTCAAGTGTGATCTCCCCTAACGTTTGTTGCCTCTGAGGCATATTCAAGATATTAACACCACCATTCTCATTGTTACCGCCACCATGCTCTTTCGACATCTCTCTCCAGACCTCATCAACTGTCTTCTGGCTCAGAGTCCGTGGAAGCGTCAAAGATCCCTGCCGCTGCAAATGGCCACCCCCTTCTTGGACACCAGCTCCACTAGTGGATCCCGTGGTCTGATTCTCCTCGGCACTCCATATGTTCTTCAGCAACTCATCCATGTTCATTGACCCAAAATCCTTTCCAATCCCCCCCATAGTGCTTTGTAACTCATCAAAAGTCAATGAATAAACTGAGGACTGCCGTGTCAAAGGAAAATCACCCGGTGGCCTTCCACCACCACCACCACCTCCATCTGCTGGTTGATCACTTCCAAAATTCTTGAAGTTAAAATTACTCCCCATTCCAATCGAACTGGCAGCTTACAACACTGTTAAAGCCAATTGTTTTACTATATCACCAAAACAAGCCAGATCAATCTAATTTCTAACACTCAACCTCTCAATATCTTTCTCTGTGCATACCCCAACGCCTATCTATAGATGGATGTAAATGTGCATATGTATCTGTGAATTCTTAATGCAATGAAATTAGACGGAAATGAACACCTAAACATTTCGAGATTAAATTCTGCACATATATCTAAAACAAGTTACACCCCACCCACAAATTCAAACCTGATTTTCAAGTAGCCCACCACAACTCAATTCAAATGAGGAAATTGAATATAGAATCAAAATTAGAAAGACAATGCAAATGAGCCCACATGAAAAGTATCTTAAACTGATCAAGAAAACAGCATGATTTCACCAAGTCAAAAAAATAAAAATAAATCGATGCACTAAGTAAAAGTCAATAATTGACTAATGGTTCAAATTGAGGAATTCGAAAGAAGTACTAATAAGAAAATAATTACAGAAAAAACATGAGATAAGCACAGATAGAAATTGTGGGTGTCTGTTTTTGGCAAGTACAAATTTCTATCGAGCTGTTGCCAAGTGTCCCACTACAGGGTTGGGATGAGAGGGTATTCAATTAAGAGTTGTGGGGCCCAATGGATAAACAATCATGAAGTAGGAGGGTTTGGTATGAGGTAGCCAATAGGATCGCGCTAGGTGGGAGAATCTAGACCGTCCACGTATGGGAATATTTGGACAGGGTTGGGTTTTGTCGTTTAGTGGGTGGGAATCACAGACGTTGCGGCGAACAGTACGGCGGTTGGAGTGGCCGTTATTGTTAGGTTTTGGTCTGGTCTATAGCCTATATGGTGAATGCTGATTTGAGAAATGATCAACCTTTATTTTTTTAACCATTTTAAAGTCAAAAGTGCAATAATAAATATTTTATTAGGTACACTTTGAAATTTTAATGAGAGTATTTTTGTTATTAATTATAGTGCCTAAATCTAATTTGGTCCTAGTTTCAAAAATCCTACTACTCAATAAGTACATTTTGTATGTACAATTATAAAATTTTATTAAACGATTTAAAATTCATTTTAATAACGAAATCATAACGATTTGGTATACTATTATTTTATTATTTCAAATATTTTGATAATAAACATTATTAATACACAAAAATCAATTTTACATTTGAGGGTTACATTGAGAATTGAGAGTTGTGCTGTACACTTGTAGCCTCAACTCATAAAATAGAGGGAAAATTGTTGTTACGGTACCAAATCTTTCACTTCTATGCAGATTGATCCAAACATTTAATTTGAGACAACCACGATTACAAACCTTGGATTTGAATTTAGTTTTGGGGTAGGAGTGGGGGTAGGGGTAGGGGCAGGGGTGAAGGGAAGAAGAAGAAGAAGAAGAAGAAGACCTTTTTTTTATTTTTATTTTTTTGATATTTNCTTTATTTTTTAATAATTTTATTTAATTGCTATAACATTAATTTATGTAGAATAATATAAAAGTACCATTTTACTCCTTTTAGATTGGTCAAACTTTTTTTATGGACAACTAACGATCAAATTAACAGAAACCATCTATTTGTACTTCGAGTGTGAGTTTTTGAAAGGCTTAGTACTGTACATACCACAAATTAAATGTTCGGATCAAATTTGCACAAAAGTGAGAGGTTTGGTACAGTGACTGAAATTTTCCCTTTCCATTTAACACCCTTAGCATTACCCTACTACATATTAGTGTTCATCGATAAAAATATTTTTTTAACTTAAAAGTCAACTTAAGCTTATCCAAAAATGCTCTCTCAATTCTAACCATAAAATGGCAATCATTTAAAAATCTACTTATAAGTAAACTTTTTGAGCTTAACATGCAGTGACAAAGAAAGATCAATGATGCAGCTAAATATCAGTAACTTGAAAACGTTTACATCCTCTTATTTTATGTTCATGTGGATGACTCTTCAAAGCTTGAAAGGGTATGACTGCAGTGATGACAAGTGTCCTAATTATGATAGGCAATATATAATTATTTTACGACATTATTAGTTTCTTGTTTAATACGGATATCTTTCCTCCTATAATTAAAATGTTGTTTTAACATGACATTTCTAGTTGTGGTACGGTATCATCAATAGCTACAATTTAAGAAATTTATTAGTGTCTCCAAGCAACCATCAAACACGATGATGAAGGCAACATATCAACATAATGATTGATTGGATAAGATTATGAACTCAAATTCCTTTACAATCCGAAGTTAAAGATATATGAAATTTAGCTATGAAATTCTAATATTTTTAACTAATAAATAATAATCTTAGAACAGCTAAGTGGAGAACAACAGATCGTCCAAAAATTTCTTTCAACGTGCATAATTTATTTGAACTTATACTATTACTAATCAATATAAGGTATAATGTGTTATAAAAATTTGATTGGACTAGTTATGCAGTTGAATCAATCAACAACCGGTCTGAATCTGATCAAATCGACGATTTTAGATCAAAATGCTTGACCTAGTTAACCATTTTTTTTTAAAAAAAATAAACAATGAATGTTGTGCCGTCAATAATCGAACTCTTGAGCACCACAATGAATATTAGTGAATCAAAAACCTAGTAACCCGCGAGTTGCTCGGATGGTGCCCTAGCCGATCTAATAACTATGGGTATAATATCTCGACATGCAAAGTAAAAAAAAAAAAAAACCCAAAAAGTTGAGGCAGTCCTAATTGATGATGTCATTATGACATCATGGTTGTGTGAATTTTCAAACATATCACAAGTTTCAAACATATCACCATTACGGAACACAGTTTTGTGGAGAGAGATTTCATAATTAAAATCCTATTTCAACTCTTTTTATGACCATAGAGTGATAGTATTTAATATTATAACGTAACTATCTTGTTATTTATTTATATAAAAGAATAAAAATTTATAATGAATACAGTATTTATGACCATAGTCAAGATTTTGATCCGTAGACAATCATCATTTTCACGTCGAATTTCATTTTTCTAGTCTTCAATACTTTTCTTTGTTGCTTCTTTACCTTCTTTTTTCATTTAACTTTTGAAAACGGGAAAGAATATAACGATATTCCCAACTTTTGACTCCAAAACCAACAAAGGTTAAACATGGGTAGTTTGGACATAAAGATCCCACATCAAGATTTGTCGACTGATGAAAATCTGATTGTGCCTTTGGATATTTGACAACATTACAAAAGACAAACTCGTTCTATCCCTTTCTAAAGTTATTTATTTCATGGTATTTAATTTGCACATCAATCTTAATCATGGATGCCCAATGGAGAGGGAAAAGAAATGGTTATTCCTTGGCATATTGTGCATTAAGAGTTGTGTTGGTTCTAGGTAGTGCGCAGTGGCTAGAGATGTAAACCGACTTTTGATTTGACAAATGCTTTTGTTATTCATGCTAATGGAAAGTTAAGGCTAGTTAAGGTTAAAAGTTAATATTTCATGTCGATTAAAGATGAAATAAATAAATAATATACAAATGTATGAATTATCCCTCTTAACATGATTGATCTTTTAAGATGGGACTTCAGTTTAATATGGTATCAAAGTTCATAAAGTTCAAACAAACAAATTGATATATATGTCATTTCAATCAATTCAAAGTTCAACTGAACATTTGAACTACAGTATAGGCGTGCTCAAACAAATTATCGTCTCATGGAGCATGTTAATGATAAAATTGTTGAGGATTAGAATCCTTAATGCTACCGCCAAGAGCAATAAAATTTTAGAAGGAAAATAGAAATAAGAACACACATGATATATAAATGTTCATCTCAATATGAAATTGCGTCCTCTTTCGCTACTGTATTAAATCATTATTACGATAAGAAATTTATAAGAAAAAATCGCATACCCTATCTTCTCTAACACATTTCTCCTTTTTCGATGGTAATACAAAACTCTAATGACAACTCACCATTTTATAAAATAAATCAGGACAAAATCGAAATAATAACTATGAGATTTCCTAAATAAACACTAATGAAATTTTAGTTCGCGGGCAAAAAAACTGAAATTGCAAGTTTGAAATTTTCTAAAATGTTCTTAATAAATTTTAGTCTGAAGACCTTCACTTTTCCCCTTCCAACACCTACGAAAACCTCACCAAGAAGATCGATCCACATAACTTCATACAACGACAATAATTAAGCTCTAGAATTTCAATAAAAATCTCATATCATATAAATATGCAAACACTAACCAATATATAAGAATTTAGACTACTCTTTTAAATAAAATTGATCTTTTAAGATGAGATTCTTTAACTTTTTCGGACCTTTTTATTTTTCCCTTTGGACAAAATAATGGCCGAAAGTGCTAATTCTAGCGTAGGCTAGACATTAATCAAACCTAGGAATAATTTTTGTCGGTGACACCTTTATCTTTTTGCACTTTCTAAGTCAATCTCTCAATAATCATTCATCTCCATAATTGACTATTGTTACCCTTTACTATTGGTGTTTGGAATTTGATAGTAAGTGTGACCTTTGGTTGGTCAACTAACTATCAAGTGTGAGCTCGTGCATGGTCCTACCTGACTTAAATCCACGGATGAATTAAGAGTGATCAATTATTGTTTTATAGTCTGGTTCTAAGATGACACGTATCGATGCGCATAGCTTTCAAGAATTCCCTTTTGCAAGACAAAATTATCCTATAAATAATATTATTTATTATTATTATTATGATGATGGAACATCGATGATATGACAGTCTAATTACGTGGAATAATAAAATTGGACAATTCAATTTTTATGAAAGAGAGAAATGGGGGGAAAAAGAGAAAAAAAATGTGAAGAATAATGGATTACCATTATCATGTTGATAAATAAATAAATTTTTTTTTTTTTTTTTAACCATTTGTTCTCCGAAAATTCACGGTTACAAAATTCATTTTCAACAAAAATTTAGGCTCAAACATATGCTAAAAGCCTAAAACTAGGAAAGTCTCCCCCGCCCAGAATTGCGTCTGTAGTCTTGTTTCAATTTCAACCTAAATGGAATTCTTTTCTGATTTTGTCTATCATTAATCTAAAATTATGTTTGCTACAGTAAAATTCTTCACCATACATTCATCAAATAAAATATTCTACACACAAATCAATAAAGTTACTTTAAATTTCAACCACACATTCTTCAAAAAATACTATTCAAAATTTCATTCTTCTCCTGGGAGACAAACAAGCCCTTAAGAATGGGAAGTGTGGTTATGGGTTCTCAATTTTAAAAAGTAAAGATTTATTTTATCAATTTACTTAAATTCGAATTTAAATCTCTAAAACCATCTACATAAATCAATTTTCCATGACTAATGATCGTACAACTTAGCATTTCTCTCCATTTCAATTGAAAATTGCATTTTATTTTTATATCAACATTGACAGATTTGATCACACGGGTATTCCAATTCACATGTTTAAATAAGTTAGTCAAAAAAATCGCACTTTTGAAGGTTAAGAACTCATAATCACACTATATAAAAAGATGGAAAATGCAACTTTAATTTTTCCTCGAGAATATAAAACAACATTACATGTGTTCATTCTTCATAAATTTAAAACAGATTATCTAAATCTTTTTCTCACCATCTCGCTCAGTCCATTAATAATTTATTTGGGAGAAATTATTTGAAGTGAAAAATAATTTTTTATAGTATGTGTAATCGAAAAGTAAGAAAAAATTATGGATCCATGTGAAAAATTATTTTATCGTAAATATGAATAGTTAAAAATGAGTTTAAGAAAAATTGATTTCCGAACTTTTCACCCAGTACTATCAGTGCACAAGAACCATGGATCGATACATATTAACTTTTGCGTTTGGTGAATCCCAGGGTGGGTATGGAGCAAAAATAACATCTGTATGTGGCAACTTTAGATGACTAATTTACCATGCAATTTTAAAACTAGGCTTTACCTAAACGAATTGCAGGCAAAAGCTGAGAGCTTCATAGATAGCTCACAAGCTATCGGCGAAGATGAACTCCTCTATTGATGATGAAGAAAACGAAGTGAAGTAGGAGATCAAGCTCCCCTGTAGGACTTGGAAGTTTTATCTCAAGATGTAATGGAGAGAGAGCTTCCATAGTGACTTGAGCAGAGTTTAGCAACGACAACGGTAAACTTGGGAACAATGAATTACATATAGCCACTCCTTGAACCAGAGGAGATTCAGAGAACGGAATGCCAGTCAAATAATATCTGCTATTTCTTCCAATTATTAAAAACTTATAAGGACATTTCTTAATCTTCAATTAATTGTTATTATGGATTCTTGTTTTCAAGTAGTAACACCAGTAGACTGGGGAAAATTGAGCAGCTATCAGTTAATTTTGTTGATGTTTAAGAAGCATAGAATATTAAATTACCACCAGATAATGAAGAACACTTTCTCGGTATTGTTTTCTACCCACAAACAAGTGAAAAAAAAAAAGGAAGCCCTTGTTTTCAAAGGGAAAGCTTTATCTCAAAGCACACAGTTCCAATAACGGAAAGCTAATGCTCGAAGAACAAGAAACTATATCCAACTTTTTTAATCAATCAGAAACCAACTTAAATATTCTTAAGAGAAGATTATTCCAATTTCCAAACAAATAAAGAACAAGAGTTCTAAACATCACCTCTAACTAATACATTGAGCTTCAGCACAATTGAGTGATATTCCAAAGCCTAAAGCCATATAGGAAATTTTTGAGGAATATAAATATAGACGAGCGCAAGTTCAAATGTATACCTTCAATTATGGTATCCGATAATGCCTGAGTATGAAGCTGTCTGCATACAGAGGATAATTTTTTTGGATCAAACCTTTTATGCATTTCCAGTATGAAAAGTCAACCAGTTCTCCATCATTCCGAACTATAAATAAACATCGCGAGCCTTCAAAATTAGGATGGTCGTCAATCTGTCAAGTACAAAGGAGGAACGCACAGCAATCAGCAATATTTTCAAATGAAGCTTTAATGGATGTCTAAAATAATTAATTATATTTATATATGAAATATGGAATTCACCAACCAAAGGATCTTGTGGATAAGTGAATCATTTGGATGCATCGTAAACAGAAAATAGTGGGAAAGGAATGGTGAAAGAAACTTCCAATTCCTGATTATCCATTTCTAAAGCATTTGGTTGTCGAAAGAAAATCGCAACATCCCACAACTGAAGAAGGAAATTTTCAGTGCAAAACAATCCTTGCTCAAGAGCATATTTTCCGGTATATTAATTCAATGCAGGTAGTTATATATCTGATTTGCTTTTCCTTAGGTTTATCTTTATCTGTTTTCCCATATATTGCTTTCTACAGAAAGTTTTCACAACCAAATAGAGCCTTTTGTAATCCTAATAACAATAAAGACTAACTTTGTAGGTTTTCTTACCCACAAAAATATAATATACTCAATAATCCATTTGAATCATCGCTACATCTAGGAAGATTTAGTGCGATCAAATGATTTGCAACCACATCAAGCCATATTAATATTGGAGTACCTCCCACTAATAAAATGTAATATAGGGATCACATCACTTTTGTGAATGTGAACTTCTTTAGCCCCTGTTTAACGACCATTATTTCAAAACTCGGTATTTTTAATACTCATTTTCAATCACGCATTTACACGATAAAATATTTTGCACGTAAATCTATAACTTTTTCGTACTTTTTAACTACACATTCTCAAAAAAATCACTATTCAAAACTCTATTTTATCAAAATAATGGTCTTCAATCAGGGGCTTAAGTTTATGCATAATATAACGAACGACCCAAGCTATCCTTCTTTCAATTTATCCAAGGTGATACCTCCACTTGTCAGCATATATTCTCATTCCTAATATTCTTCAATTTTTAATATAACCACACATGCATCTTAAGATCCTCACTTATGCTAAATCTATCTTTTTGTTTCAAAAACGATCCAATAAGCATTGCCATAAAGCAGAGTGGGGAAAATTTAATTGTGTAATACTTGCCTTCTAACCTTACAAGTGTCTTCCTATCACATATCCCTGTATCTTCATATTTTTTAGAATCCCAAAAAACTTCTCCATTTTATCTAACCAGCTTTAAGCTTATGAATTTCATCATTCTCAAGCCCCCTCGTTTATAATCAAACCTAAAATATCCAAAACACTCATTTCGGAGAACAATGTTATCCTCTATGACTACTCCACCTTATTCCTACTATAATTAAATGACAGTAGGCATTCACAGATCAACTTAACCTTTAGATTTCATGGTGCTCGTCTAAAGTTCTAATTTACAACATATCTTGTCCCTAGCATCGTGAACGAATAACATACACCAAGGAACTCATCTTCTATATGTCTCGTAAGCTCATCCATCACTAAAGTCAGAAGATGACTTCTTAAGATAGAACCTCGATGCAAGCCTATGTCTCACCCTCCTAAGTGGGTAACAACTTTCATACTTGTGATTCATCTCAACTCAAAATGACCAAGTAACAACCAATCATAGTAAATATCAATAAAATCATACCTTCCTTAGTCCCACCAAAACCCCAAAATCCAGAACAACATCGAATCAATCCCTTGATCATTACTTAAATATAGCAACTTTCCCAGAATTAAATGTCATTGACAAATTCAACTCTAGATAACATCTGGTTCAGTTTACAATTTCTCATTATAGAAGCACAAAATTAATCTAAGATGGGTAAAAACAATTCTCAAAATTGCAAATTAGAAAAAAAAAAAAAACGATTCATTCAAAGAGAGAGTGAACATGTTGAAGTATACAAACAGGACTGGTATTCTTGAAAATTGCTTAGACGAAAAAGCTTCCGTGATTACATGGATTAAAACTCTGCATATAAAAATTGCTTCACAAATTTCTACAAAATAAATAATGTATTATACTTTATTATCGATTCTACGACAATTTTTAAGCAACAATCAAATCAATTTCAGTCCACTGGGCAGATGGCGTGCCCTGGTAACCATGGACGGTGCAAGAAATCTGTACAAAGTGACCAAATTCACATGTCCACTTTGCTATGCATACCCAAGGGCATGGTTCTACATGTTTGGACCCATTTAATGCATGTTGCAAATGATTACTACACAAGTTAGGATGCATTCTACGGAACATAAATCAATCACTTCTCTTCAGGCGTCACTTCAAGCAAGTTTCTGGTTGCTCACTATTCTTTTCTAGACATTCTACCATTTTCATTACAAAGTACTTATTTTTTATATTTTATTTCTTAAAAGAAACTTCAGATGTGCACCTGAACCCTCTTTCTTCTTTTCTTTCCTTGCTATAATAATATAAACTCAGCAAAAGCTAATGAAAAATCATGCAATTAAGCCCAGTGAGAGACCGTGATATAGTCAACTCCACATCCAATCTTCCTTACGAACTCTGGATGATAAGGAAGCAACCTTTCTAGAATTGTTCTCTCGTGTTCTGGACTTAACTTATCACCATTTTCATATCTGGAAGAGAGAGAGAGAGATTGAGTCAACAAAATGCGATTGACCAAAATTGTCTACCATATTTATGCACTAATAGACCAACAGGGGTAGGGAAGATTAATAATCTTATAGTGTATATTAAATGCACATGTAAGATAAATTACAGGTTGCAGCGTACTTGTAGGAGTTACAATCACATATCAAGCTCATGAACTCAAAATAGCTACAAACATTTTGGCTAAAGTTATAATTCAGATTTTATGATCCCATAATCAAAGAACAACTAATCTCATGCAGTCATGCTTACAAAAGCCGTACATTTCAAGCTTATAAAATCAAATTCTTTGTCCTTTTAACACTTGAGAGAATGCACCCACGTGTTTCAAAAAGCACCCGAGGCATATGCCTCAATGCATGCTTCACATGAGGCCTTCTTTAAGCATCATGAAGCATATACCTTGAGTGCCATTGTCCAAACTCAAAATTGACTTATCAGGTGCATTGGTTAAGGCATAAGCCTCTTGGAGGCTGAGGTGCGTGCTCATTTGTCTTGCTTATTCTGGTCTTTGTATTTTTGGCCTTAATGGACTCAAGTTTTTGGATTTATCATTCAGAACCTAGAATATGTTAAGATTTTTTTAGGCTACTTTAAGCACAACATAACACTTATAACTTATATATATATATGTATGTATGTATTTTGAGAAGAGACAAAAGACTAAAGAGGAAGCGTGCCTCATCCTTCTAACCTGAAATGCAAGAAACCCTTTCCATGTGAAGTTGCAGCTTTTCAGAACACAAAATGCTGGTGCAAAATACTACCACGTGTAATTTTTCCATATTATCTCTTATATTTTTCTTTTTACTGTGTCTACGATTTTTATTTTTTACAGGAAAGGGGAAAGGGAAGGAGAATACAACGTTGCAAATAGACAACAAGGAAAAAGAATGGAAAGAAACTAATAGTAACAAGAGGATGATTAAGAAACCAAATGCTTATGATTTTATACAAGACTTATCAAGGTTTTTTTTTTTTAGTTCTAGTAGTAGATTACAATCTACTATTTGATACTATATTAATCTATTGCAAGTCATACTTTTCAATTTTGTATTTTTGTTTAATTGTTTCATTATGGATTTTCAAGAGGATTTATGACTTATGGTTTATTACGAGGATATTTTTGTCTTTTAAAATTCCTGAATTATTTTATGGTTTGTGCTAATGCTTATGCCCTAACACACGCAAGTACTCGGTATCGTCCAATGATTTTTTTATCAATTGAGTGGTTTCACATATTATTGATATATCGCTCTTTCTATGATCCACAACTATTGACCATTCTTTGAATGATACATTGTAGCACCCACTTTATTAAGCCTTATCATTTTCAAGCAATCGATTTAACATCTAATAAGTCTTCTGGGCAATAGCCCTAATCTTTTAAACTGATACAAAAACAGGCACGGGTTTTGAATAAAACAAAAATCAAATGTCAAAGTAGGGGCTGAGAAGAATATCTGGTGAACTGGCTAATAATTGATAGGTGGCCAATTCAATAAAGAAAGCAATACATTTTAACCTTCATCTAACACTGGAAATGCTAATAATTTACTGAGACAATTAGGTGTCAGAGTTTCAAAGTCAGTGCTCATCAGGATTTTGCTCAATCTCATATCTCAATTTATGAAGAAATATACAGAAAGAAGATATGTTCATCTGGAACCAAACAAGAGGGGGTTGAGAATTATATACTGAGCCCAGAGTTACAGTACTTCCTAGAATTTTACATTGGGACGATATACACTAGCATAGTAACATGAATGCCGGGACTCAAAAGGTGTGTGAAGTCATAAATGATGTTCAATCCATCACAGTATGGTTTGCTGCACCTATCCGCCTAATTCCTGAACAAGTGAAGATCAGCATCTTGGGGGAATCAGACCCAACTTCCATTACTCAACTCTCTTGTTCCTACTTGCTTCATGATTAGGAAATCAGACTTAGAAATCTGAAGACTGCACAAGAAAGAATCGGAACTAGCAGAGTCTTTAGTGTTGCTAGTCAACAAAAATCTGTTCACATATTTGACTGCAAAAAAATCAATCTTTACCCTCTAGTTTCTTTTCATTTTCCACATGCTCATCCACAAGTGTATCAACATTATCAAACATATCTGTACTTCATGATTAGGTTAAAAGTCTATAGGAGTTCCAAATAATTTAATATCCGCAACCTAAACGATAGGGAAAATTGCAGCGAAGGTCCCAACCATTTCATTTTGTTGCAGAATATACCTTAACCTTTTGTTTTTGCAGCTGCAGTCCCAAACCTTTTACTTTAATGGCAACCGGAGTCCATTGGATGGATTCAATCCAGAATCCCGATAGTCAACACTAAAATTAGAATTTTGACTCAAATTGAAAGATTATATGAGGGGTAAAATGGCCAATTTATATTTCTATAATTACATAATTAAATAAAAAACAAAACAAAAATATGAACTTCGTCTTCTCCAAATCCAAAAATATGAACCCCACCCCCCTTACAACTCCAAAATAAAAAACTAGATCTCAGTGAATTCTTACCACCAACACCAACTATTGCTGCCACATCAACACCGCCCTACCACTGCCCTCAATCAAATAATTCTGCTTTGCTTGCTGAAAACCCCCAATGCCCTCCACCAACACCACCCTCAATCAAAATTTTCCCCAAAACCCCAACTGTCCTCCATCAACACCACTCTCAATCAAAGAATTCTACTTTTCTTACTCATTATCTAGCAGCAACGTCAAAAAGCTTCAAATCTAATTAGGGAAGCAGATCTATTTACACTTCATCCAGTAGCAACGCCAAAAATAAAAAATATGGAAAAAAATTCAAAACTAATTGGTGAAACTGCTTTGTACGCTCCGCATTCCTCACTACATTCTTGGCGAGTGCTTTGGGATTCAAAAGGTCACAAGAATAAGGCGTTGGCAAATAGGCTTGATCGTAGTGGAGTGCGATACATTTGGGTGGCGAAGCAAATGGCAGTGGGTTTTGGATTGATCACTAAACTGCAACAACAGTTGCCTCCAGCTCTCTTCAACACTACCAGCGGTGGTTACTCGGTCGACTATCGTCTAGAGCCGAAGCACAGCCTTTCGGGAGCCATGGATGATGCACTCGGTGCAGTTAAATGGCTACAAACACACGCTCTATCGAATAGTGTTAATCCATGGTTATCAGAAGGGGTTGATTTTGACCGGGTTTCATGGTGGGGTTTGGAGAAGATGAATTTTTTTATTTTATTATAGAAATATAAATTGACCATTTCACCCTCCATTTAATTGTCAATTTGAGTCAAAATTCCAAGTTCAGTGTTGACTAATGGGATTTTGGATGGCATCCGTCCAATGGACTCCAGATGCCATTAAAGTAAAAGGTTTGGGATTGCGACCACAAAAATATAAGGTTAAGGTATATTCTGCAACAAAATGAAAGACTTGGGACCTCGCAATTTTCCCTAAAAGATATTCACTTGAGGTAGTCACACTGGCATGGAATAGAGTTCCGTGTTTTCATAGCTAAGCATGCTTGGGGTGGCTTATGAAGCATACTTATAAGCTGCCCCAAACATTAACACCGGAAACCTTCTTTAGGCTATCAGAATCTGAAGTCTATTATAACATCCAGACCTCTAGATAATTCAGCAAGTAAAATATCTTAGTTTTTCACATTTCAATTGCATTTTAGAAGACAATATTCTATTCCATAACTCATAAATTGATTTTATTTTCATGGGTTCAAATTACTAGCCATCACACGTGACCTAGATTCTTTACCTAACACTATCATAATATCATTTCAATACAGCAACTCCGGTCTAGCAAAAATGCTATTGTTACCCAAAAAAAAAAAAAAAAAAAAAACTAACTAGAGAAGGAATAAAAGTCATACACATACTGAAATAATCAAAGGAAAAACTTGAGGACCTTACTTTCCAGAATGAAGAATAATCCGAAAAAATGTTATTGTTACCAAAAAAAAGAAAAAAAAATCTAGAGAAGGAATAAAAGTCATACACATACTGAAATAATCAAAGGAAAAACTTGAGGACCTTACTTTCCAGAATGAAGAATAATCCGAAAAAATGTTATTGTTACCAAAAAAAAGAAAAAAAAATCTAGAGAAGGAATAAAAGTCATACACATACTGAAATAATCAAAGGAAAAACTTGAGGACCTTACTTTCCAGAATGAAGAATAATCCTCACAATGCCAACAAGAGGCACAGTGACCGCCAAAATCTGATCTTCCAAATCGATTACCGTGTCACCATCTCCACTCTTATTCTCACTTTCATAATAAGAATCTTCCTTCGCCGACTCGCCATCATCGTCACCTCCATCAAACGGGGGCGAGATCACCGGCTTCCTCAACATATACGAAGCATAAGACTGCGAGTCCTGCCCGCTCCGAACCACAATGCCATTCGAACCAGTCTTTATTGCGCAGCGGATGTACAAGCGAGAGATATTCAACGGAAAAGTGACTGAACATGGGGCTAAAAGCAAATTTAAAGAGATGGGTTTTCTGTGGAGTGATTGAATATTTGGTAAAATGGAGGAAGCAAAAGAAGCCATTTAAAATAATTATCTGATCATTTTCTTTTGATTGATTGGGGAATGTGAAGGCAATTGGACACGAAAAGAAGCCATCTTCATCCCTCTAAACTTTAGGTTAATTACTTTGTTGGTGAAGTTAAAAATGTATATTAATGGTCACTAATCTTCACCAAATGTTATTACTTAATAATTCAACTTAAAAATATATCTCAATATTCACTTAACTATATATCTTATTACTCATCAATCACTCAAATGAAAAAATCCTCTAAATTTAACAAACGACGTCGACTTGAGTAATGAATGGATAACATGGTGTATAGTTCAGTAATCATTAGAATATATTTTTAAGTTCGGTTATAAAGTAGTAATATTTTACAAAGTTTAATGATAACTGAGATACATTTTTAAGTTCAGTTATTAAGTAGTAACACTTGATATAGTTCAGTGAGCATTGAAATATATTTTTAAATTCAATTATTAATCCCTTAACTCGATCTATATGAAAGAAGAAACAAAAAGAAAAAGGAGGAAATAGAAAATCAGAAACCTTTAAATCGAATAAAAATAAGAATTTTTTTTTGATATCTATTCCGAAATAAATAGATGACATTAGTCTTCAACTGAAAGTTTTGCTGCCCAAATGAAAGATATACGATGATAAATTGGTTTTGAATAATTTAAGGAATCATTAAATCCTAGACTAACATATCATCTTTACTGGCAACTGTCCAAAGGGACGTTTGATTTTTGGATCAACTGATATTAGTTCATCGTATCTCGAACTTCGCATAAAAAGATTGAAAGTGAAAAATTGACGGAGAAAAATTGCATAAAAGTACAAAAATGTTCGAATTAGTGTCAAAGTAATTGATATCAATTTGATTTTTCATCTTTTTCCCCTTTATTTTCTTTATTTTCTTCTTTCACAGAGATCGATTTTAAGGAAAAAGAAATTATTACTACTTAATAACTAAACTTAAAAATATATTTCAATGGTCATTGAACTTTGTCGAACATTACTACTTCATAACTAAATTTAAATATGTATCTTAACCGAACTATGCGCCGTGTTACTTATATATAACTCAAGTTGTTGTTGTTTGTTGAACTTAACAGATTTTCTCGTTTGAGTTTGATAAGTGTATTTTATACATTTATTCGGGCTCTAAAATAATGATATTTCGTAATTTTTTCAGTGGAATTATAGCTTAATTTATTATAAAAATGTGTTGTTAGGTGGAATTCGATGAATGGAAGTGAAATTGAAAGAAAGAATGGAAAATTGACGAAAAATAACAAAATCCAAAGTTTGGGGGCTAAAGTGCAAATACTCAAAAGTTGTGTAGGAGCTCACGATGAAGATTCAAGAATTTTATGGGTCAATTAGATACAACTTAAAGTCAAAAGGAGTGAAAATATGACCAAAATATTTTCACAAATCAAATTTCAACTGCACAAGGATGTCTAGATTTTTAATTGGAGATTGAGACTCATTTTTTGCCCAGTAAACGTTCGAATTGAAAAAAAGATATTTCTAACAAAGTTGTAGCTATTTGAGTTATCTTTCGAACGCATTTTGAATCGCCTTAATCGAATATGGGAAAAAAAGTATGACAAAAATATTGAAGCGGATGCAGAGTTTGGAACAGCGACTCAGCACCCAGGCACTGCATCCATAATGCCTAGGTGCTACGCCGCAAATTTTAGGGTTATGCTGCTTTGGACCTTGAAAAACCCAGAAAAACTCCAATTTTTGGGAGAAAGGGGAGTATAGAGAATAAATGAGGAAATTTTAGAGGTTCTACACATTGAGAAAACAAAAATACAACTGAGATTAAGACCACAATTCAAAGAAGGAAAACATCAAGGAATTCAAGTTTTGAAGCATTAATTGGAAGAAGAAGAAGAAGAAGAAGATTTTGGTGCAAACTTTATTTCTTTTTCTACATCTATATTCAAAATCCAATGATGTATTCAATAACAACTTTTAGTTTTTCTTATTTATTTAGTATGAATAACTAAATTTTATATTAGGCGCTACCGATGTAATCTACTTGAAAATCTTTATATCTTTTATTTAAGATCTTGGTATTTTATTGTTCATGTACTGATTTTACTATGAGTTTAATGCATTAAATTATTTAATCACTAATTTGATGACTTTGTGAATCTTTTACAAATCGAGAGGTGAGTTTGAGATTTAGACCATATAGTAAAATCCAGTAATTTAGTATAACGTGTGTAGATAGATATACTAAATATTGCGATCATACATGAAATTTTAAAACTAATATTTCGTTTAACTAAGGTAGATTCGCATAGAGATATAAAATTGAAATAGTTAAATTGGTTCAATAAGAACTTGAGAGGGGTAAATTGAATACCATAGAAGAATTCGATCGAACACTACATTAGGCTCTTGTATCTTGAATTTTGGCTTAAAAGTGATTAATAGGTAAAATTGTTTGTCCATAATTTCCATCTATTATTTGAAATTTCAACCAGTTTTTTGTGCATTTTAATTAAGTTAAACTGTTTGAATAAAAAATTAAAACAAACGCATAATTCATTGTTTGCTATCATCAACTAGCAGTTAGAAAATTTTAATTAAGTTCTAAAATATAGTCGTCAATTTGTTTACTTTTTATCATATAGGAGTAGAAAAAGTAAATTAAGACTATAGTATAGGGCTCGTGGGAACAATAATCCGAACTCAAAGTTCCACTATATTACTTGTTATGATATCATACACTTACGATAGAAAAAAACGCAACAAATTTTTGGCACCGCTGTCGAGGATTATTTACTTTTAGTCTTAATTTATTTTATTTTTAACTATAATTTGATTTGATTTGATTTGATTTTCTTTTATTACAAAAAAGGTGTTCGTTGTAGGTTGACTGGAAATAGAACATACTTTCAGACGAAGATGTAAGGAACAAAAACAAAAACAGCAATATCAAATGATTGATGATCAAAATATTCATATTTCTATTTACCCAACTGGACAAGTGGCCGCAAGAGTAGCAGTGCTATCGGATCAGCAATAGGAGCGAGGGGAAATAAATGAATAAGACTTGCCAGTTTCAATGTTCTTGACACCCATACTCTTGCCTGCACGTTCCAGTATTGTGTATTCAGATTTCGGGGTAAATAATTCTCGGATAAGGGCAGAGTGGATCAATTTAATTAGCAACACTCTTTAATTTTACGGGGCTACCTCATGAAAATCCGAATACACATATCTCCAAATTTCTCAGAAATTGTCAGAACTTTCATGCTCCGGAGGTTAATAAAGACGCTACTAAGTTGCGATTATTTTCATATACACTGAGAGATGTTGCACTAGAGTGGTTGGATGACGAATCTCATGGAAGCATTACTATATGGGAAGAATTGACCAGAAAATTTTGCAACAAATTCTTCTCACAAGGGAAAGTAGCTAAATTTAAATTGTAAATTCAAACTTTCCAACAGAAAGATGGAGAGAGCTATCACGAAACATGGAACAGATTCAAAGAGTTGATGCGAAAGTGTCTAAATCATGAAAATCAAGTGCAGTACTTCTCTATTGGACTCTCATCACTGTCAAAATCTTAAGTGAATTCCTCTGCTAGTGGATCGATCATAGGAAAATTAGTAGAACAAACCATGGATTTATTTGAATTAATTGTCACTACAAATTCAATGTTTTCATCAGAAAGAGTTGTACCACCGAGAACATCTAGAATATATGAATTAGATAGCACAACATCTACCAACACGTAGATAGCAGCTTTGAAACAGCATGCAGTGATGGATGGTCCATCATGTGAAAACTGTAGAGCTAACCATTTGACAGAAAATTGTATGTCTATGAGCTTTCTCGAAGAACAAGTCAACTTTATTCAAAATGGCTCTCACAATTTTAACCCATATTCGCAAACATATAACCCAGGATGGAGACAACACCCGAATTTCAAATGATCAGATAATCAACAAGGGAATGATTCAAATAATGCCTAGCAGGAGAATAAACCAAGTTTAGGGGCGATATTTTATCAATATGTGGAGAAAACAGACAAAGTATTCCAACATATTGATACTAATTTTCAAAATCAGCAAGCATCTATCAAGAAGTTGGAGACACAGATCGGTCAGATAGCTCAACAACTTGCAGAATGTCCACATGGATCATTGTCAAGCAATGCAATGACAAATCCTAAAGAGCAAGTGATGACAATAAGAGTAGTGGAAAACGATCCATCTAGGGCTCCTGTAGAAGTTAAAGCATATGTATCTCTACTTCCATTCCCCCAAAGATTTCGAAAGAAGTCAATGGAGGAAAATATTCATGTTATAACTACAAGGAGTGTGATACAATTACCAGAAATTACTGTGAAACGGCCAGAAAGAAAAGATGACCAGGAAAATGTTGACGAAGCTCTAATGGAGGAAAATTCTGCACTTGCCTCAATTGAAAATGAAGAAAGTACAGAAGCATCCACTGCCCAGACACCAAGTCCAGTAAAGGCTTATGTGCCTCCCATTCCTTTTCCTCAAAGGCCTAAGAAGAACAAACAAGACATAAAATTTGAAAAATATCTTGATACTCTCAAGAAGCTTCAAATCAATATTCCGTTGATTGATGCAATATTACAAATTTCAAACTACATAAAACTTTTGAAAGAGATGTTGACAAAGAAATGAAAGCTTCCGGAGTTTGAAATTGTGGAATTAACGGAGAAAAATAGTGCAAGAGTGCAAAACAAATTGCCTCCTAAGTTGAAAGATCCATAAAGTTTTACTTTACCTATTTCAATTGGAAATTCTTGTGCTATTAATGCATTGTGTGACTAGCCGATACAACAATTTCAAAGCCACATGACAAAGTTGAGGATGTGCTCATAAAAGTAGGAAATTTAATATTTTCGATAGACTTCATTGTGTTGGACATACCAAACAATCGAGACATTCCAATTATATTAGGACGGCCATTCTTAGCAACGTATCGAACCCTGATTGATATGAAAAATGGTGAGCTAATATTGAGGGTGGATGACACACAAGAGATATTTAATATTTATATCCTACTTGAGAAACTTTCCAACAACAATAATTTATGTAGAACTGACGAAGAAGAGCCACCTGATCAATGGAGCTGTCAGAATAGAAAATCAAATTTTGGTAGACNATATTTAATATTTATACCACATTTGAGAAATCTTCCAACAAGTCATTATTTTAGAATTGATGAAGAAGAGCCACCTAATCAACGAAGCTATCAAAATAGAAAATCAATTTTTATGGACTTCTTCGTAGAGATGAAAATGGAAATATCAAAATATGAAGAGCAAAAAAAGGGTGCATAAACGAAAATTGCACAAAGTACAATGATGGCATAACTTGGGTTGAGCCACCATGATCAAACGTGGCACAAAGTCAAGCTAATAATGTTAAAAAAACACTTCTTGGAAGGTAATCTAAGCTTTCTTCCTTTTTATTTTTTGTATTTTTGAGTTTTAGGATGGTTTAGTTTATTTTAAGTTATTTGTGACTGATCATCCATACACTGTTTCCTCTTAGGTCTTTGATATGTTTGTTGGTTTATTAGAGAGTTAAGTAACATTTGTTCTAGTTTTTTTATCTTAATATTTTATTTGATTTTTCAGAAACACGATATAGCGGAACATTTAAACCAATATTTACCAAGGAATCAACGTAAGCAATAGAAAAGTTAGCCATTGAATTACAAACCATATTAGGAGAGTATTTTCTTCACTTTCTTCCCCACCCCTTTATATGCGGATTTAGGATTAAAAACATTGAGAACAATGTCTAGTTTTAGTTTGGGGGTAGAAAACATGAGTTTTCATTTTTCTATGTGTTTTTGTGTGCTTGTGTGAGTTAGTTGACATGACTGACAATGATGAATATATTGAATCATGAATTGATCTATGAATAGTGAATAAGTTGCATGCTTAGATTAATTTTTTCTTTTCACGTGAAAATTTGATATATATTGAACACATAAATTAAGTTAAGCATTGTGTAGGAATGAGTCGGTTTTATAATTGAATATGTTGAAATAGTGGACTATATATGTTAAACCCCAAATCACTAATTTTTACATTATTGGATCAAATTTAGAATAGTTTAGGGAAATTTTACTGTTGTACGAAGATGTTGAGATAAATAGGAATTCCATGTGTGAAATTTAAAAAAAATATTGCATGAATTGTCTAAGGTCAATAGAATGCAATTGGGTGAAAATCTGAAGTTAGATGTCGTTTTTCTTGAATTGGTGTTCAATGAGTGATATTGCATTAATCAAGGCATAAAAAATATTTTATTTGAAAATTTCTCTTTGTAACCTTTATGACTCGAGCAATTAAACTTGCAAGAGTTTTTAAAATCTGGTGTCCTATGATCATTTGACTTGGGAGTCATCAGTCGAAAACTTGTTATATGGGTCATTCAGAAATCTTAATGGAGAGAATGCTTCAAATAAATAAATAAAAATTGTAGAATTTTTTTTTTTAAAAAAGCAGGTGCATGAAATAGAAAACGCATTAAATGCCTTGATTAAATCTCAAACACCTGTTTAACAAAATTTGACTTTTGATAAGAGATTGTTAACCTAGTTAAGTTTTAGAGATTGAAACAATCAAATTTAATGGAGAATCCTTGTTTATTGTTATGTTGAACTGCAATTGATGAAAATTTGCCTAAACTAAAGATGTGAGGATAATATAAAATTCAACATTAATTCACACACTGGAAAATGCGAATATAATAAGTTTGGGGTGTGTGAATCTTACGAGTAATGAAATAACATATTTGACCATTGAGGGTCAAGAATTGAAACAACTTATGAATTCATAATGCTACGCTTAATTCTTACACACACACACACATCAATTTTGCATTGGAAAAGTAAAAATTGATTTTGGTAATGCGAAGTTTATCCATTTAATACAGTGATTTCAATCATGAGACAAAATGACATGTTATCTAATGAAAATATTTTGCATGCTTGCGTGTTTGTTAAATTAGGTTATAATTTTGTTTGAGGACAAACAATTATTTAAGGTTGGGGGTGTTTGATAAGTGTATTTTATAGACTTATTCGGGCTCTAAAATATTGATATTTCATAATTTTTTTAATATAATTATAGCCTAATTTATTATAAAATATTTTATTAGGTGGAACTCGATGAATGGAAGTGAATTTGAAAGATAAGCGAAAATTGACGAAAAATGACAAGATCCAAAATTTGGGGGCTAAAGTGTAAATACTAAAAAATTGTATCGAAGCTTACGATGAATATTTGAGAATGCTATGAGTCAATTGGATACAACTAAAAGTCAAAAGGAGTGAAAATATGGCCAAAATATTTTAACAAATCTATTTTGAACCGTACAAGGATGTCTAGAATTTAAGTTGGAGATTGATACAAGAGTTGTGCCGAAACTCACGATGAAGATTCTAAAATGCTAGGGGGTCAAATGAATGCAATTAGAAGTCAAAAGGAGTGAAATATGACCAAAATATTTTCACAAATCAATTTTCAACCGCACAAGAATGTCCATATTTTTAGTTGGAGATTGAGACCCATTGGCCGAGTAAATGTTCGAATTAAAAAAGAGATATTTCTAGCAAAGTTGTAGCCTTTTGAGTTTCCAACTCATTTTAAATCACCTTAATCGAATATCAGAATAAAAAATTATGACAAAAATACTGAAGCAGACGTAGAGTTTGGAACAGTGACTCAGCACCGAGGCGCTACATCCATAGCCCCTAGGCGCTACACAGGAAGGGAACGCCGTGCTTAGGCACTACCTCCTAGGCTTAGGCACTGTGCTGAAAATTTTAGGGTTATGCTGTTTTGAACCCCGAAAAGCCTAGTCAGGGGTTCCACACATTGAGAAAACAAAGATACAACTAGAGATTAAGAACACAATTCAAAAGAGGAAAATATCAAGGAATTCAAGTTTTGAAGCATTGATTAGAAGAAGAAGAATAAGATCTTGGTGCAAGCTTTATTTTTTTTCTACATCTATATTCAAAATTCGATGATATTGAATAACAACTTTTAGTTTTTCTTGTTCATTTAGTATGAATAACTAAATTTTATATTATGGCGAACGATGTAATCTACTTAAAACATTTATATATTTTATTTAAGATTCTTGGTATTTTATTGTTCATGTGTTGATTTTACTATGAGTTTAATGTATTAAATTACTTGGTCACTAATTTGATGACTTTGTGAATCTTTTACAAATCGAGAGGTGAGTTTAGGATTTAGACCATATAGTAAAATCTGATAATTTAGTATAACTCGTATAGATATCTATACTAAATATTGCGATCATACATGAATTCTTAAAACTAATATTTCATTTAACTAAGGTAAATTCGCATAGAGATATAAGATTGAAATAATTAAATAAGTTCAATGAGAACTCAAGAGGGGTAAATTGAATACCATAGAAGAATTCGATCGAACATTACATTAGGTTATTGAATCTTGAATTAGGACTTAAAGGTGATCAATAGGTGAAATTGTTCGTCCCTAATTTCCATCCATTATTTGAAATCTCAACCAATTTTTTGTGCATTTTAATTAAGTTAAACTGTTTGAATAAAAACTCACATCAACGTATAACTCTTTGTTTACTTTCATCAAATAATGATTAGAAAAAACTAATTAAGTTTTAAAGTATAGTTCTTGTGGGAACGATAATCCGGACTCAAAGGTCCACTATATTACTTATTACGATATCGTATACTTGCGACAGAAAACACAGTCATAGATGGGTAACACGGTACATAATTCAGTGACAATTGAAATATATTTTAAATTCAATTATGAAGTAGTAACACTTGACAAAATTCAGTAACCACTGAAATATATTTTTAAGTTCAGTCATTAAGTAGTAACACTTGACAAAATTCAGTAAACATTCAAATAACTAATCCTGTAACCTTTAGCATACACAAGTCGGAACGCCAATGATATTTAGGATTTTAGGTGCCGTTTGTCCAAATCAGTCAAACTTATGTTTCTTTACACACATAGGTTAATTAAAAATAAAATTTTAAAATACAAGAAAAAGGGAAGTAATTGATTATGTCACATATTTATTTGCTAGAATTTTAAAAAGAAAATTAAAATAAATTCTAACAATTGGAATATTTTGAAGAGTCAACACCAATTCGGGAAATATAAAATTTTAGAGTGCAACTTCAAATTCTCAAACAATATGAAATTATTGTTGGTGTTTGGTAAATTTCAAAAAATTGATTATAGAAGAATCTAAACTCCTTGACAGCAAATTTTGAGAAGCAGTAAAAGGTAGTTTTTCATATTTTACTTTTGGTTTGTCCAATTATCTATAATTAAAATATTAATTTTTTCCATAAGTAATTAAATTAATTCCGAATGTAATTTTGACTGATTTTAAGGCACTCAACATGGAAGGTTGTTTATTTTTCTTTCATATTTGTAAATTAAATATTATTGTGGGGAAAAATTAAAATTTTGACACAGTCTTTCACAAAATTTTCACAAAATTTTGTAAATAAAGAAATTAAGTGCGACAATAAAGCTATTTGTACAAAGGGGTGACAAAAATTATTGACAAAATGCCAAGTGTCACCCTCCTATTGGAGGGGCCTGCATTTTGTCACCCTTTTTGTACACGTAGCATGGTTCTTTAGTGACTGATCAGACAAAGTTAAATGTTTAATGACCAAGTAGAAGGAACTGTCAAAAGACTATAATGCCCAATAGTTGATTTGTATAGTTTATTCCACTGTAATGTTCATATCTTCTCCAAGAAATATACCAGGAAATGTTCGATAGATTACTCTGTAACGAACAAAATGATACAAATTGACGGTTTCTTCACTACAAAATCTTTGACTTATCGTCCATTTTGTGGAAAACTATATAGAATGGACTTATCGTCTTTAAACTCACATTCAAAGTCTTCTGTAAATATTTTATATAGTTTTCCGTTGAACTTTCATACTTACATGGACTCTGATCTTTTCCTGTTTGGACACTACAAAAGAAATCAAAGCGAAAATGTTTGATAATTCAAAATGCATCCTTTCCAGTAAATTTACATTTTAAGACCATCATTTTCAAGATTTGGCCGTTATGAGATGCTGCTGAATAAATGCAGTAAAAGCTTTTGAATAAACGAAACATTTGTTTTGGTCATTTCAATTAATTAATCTGTTTGAATAAGTCTGTCATGTCAATTTAGATTCTTCCGAACACACATATATATAGTAAACGATTTAAGTCCATTAAGCTTTAAGTCACTCCAATACATTTGATTCTCTCCAGCTATTACATGGGAAAAAACACTTTGCATGGAAAAATCTGTCTTCTTCTGTTCATCCTGTTCATCTTCTCCGCTGTACTCAATCACACTAAAGCACGAGAAAATAATAAAAGCAGCAATTGTCGAGTAGATCATTCGTACACAACTCATGGGATAGGGAGTGTGATTGATCAAAGTTCTCGTGTTGGCAAGGAGCAGAGAGTTGCCATTCAAATGGCTGTCAGTGACTTTAATAAGTTTTTGACTTGTTCAAAACTGGCTTTGCACATTAAAGATTTACATGGCAAGTCAGCTCGAGCAGCTTCCTCTGGTAAAGTTTCCGCTCACTTAATGAAACACTCCCCCTTTTTTTATAAATTGTAGATGTTTCTTGAAATTTATTACTCTGGCTAGTTTTTGTTGTTTTCTTGCTGTATTTTAACTTTTTGGAGAAAGCTGGAAAACTATCTGGTAAAAATGGCTCAGTTACAAATTCATTTGAAGTTGCAGCAATTAAGCTTATCAAGCACAAAAAAGTAAAAGGGCTTGTTGCAGCATTGACATTGGAAGAAGCAACTTTGGTCACAGAAGAAGTCGCCAGCACTCCCATAATAACCATTGGCTCAGCAGCCATTTCTCCATCACCGCTGCTTCCTCAACCACCGTCGGTTTTTCAGCTGAATAGTGATATGAGCATACAAATGCAATGTGCTGCTGCATTTATTGGCCACTTTAGATGGCAAAAAGTTACGGTCATATATGAACAAAGCAATAGTTTCTATGCCGATTCTAAACTTGCAAAACAACTTTCTAAGGCGCTGAAGCCCTTTAATTCTGTTGTTGAATGCAATCTCGCATTTCCTTCCATATCTTCTCTCCCAAAGCCCGATGTCTTTATTGAAGAAAAGCTGAATAAGTTCAGAAGCAAAAGCAGTGGGATTTTTGTAATTGTGCAGTCTTCTTTGAAGTTTGCCACAATTCTTTTTGAGAAGGCCAAGAAAATGGGAATCATGGGAAAGGGTAATGTTTGGATTGTGTACGATGATATTGTTAGCCTAATTGAATCTGTGGAGCCGTCTGTCATCCAAAACATGAAAGAGATAATTGGATTTAAGGCGAATTATGAGGGAAAAAGCAGGTCTTTTAGGGACTTCAGTTTCAGGTTTCAAAGAAATTTCAAATCAGCATATCCTGAAGAAGAACATCTATATCCAAGCATGTATGCTCTTCAAGCATATGATGCTACACGGGCCATTGTAAAAGCCATGCAAAATTCTAAAGGGAAAGTGAACTCAAATGAACTGATAAATCACATCTCTTTAAGTGATTTTGAAGGTCTTAGTGGAAAGATCAGCTTCAAGAATGGAAAATTGTGGCAAAAACCTTCCTTTCAGGTCATTAATGTGACTGGGAAAATTTATAAAGATATAGCATTGTTCTCACCAGAGTTTGGCTTCTCAATGGATCTCAGAGATCAGGAAAGAAACGGGACTAGGAGAAACACTGATATGCACAAGGAGTTGGATTTTGTTCACTGTCCAGGAGGCGTGCAACCAGTTCCTAAGAAAAGGAATCTAAGAATTGGAGTTCCTCTACGGGCCACTGTCCATGAGTTTGTCAGTGTGATTTATGACAATGAAGAGAACACATACTCCTTCGGTGGATTTTCCGTTGAAGTTTTTAGAGCCGTAATTGGGCAGCTTCCATATCATTTTCCTTATGAGTTTATTCCATTTAATGGCACCTATGATGAGATGTTGGGAAAAGTTCATAATAAGGTAAGGATAGGATTTTTGAATAAATTTCTCCCCAACTTCTTGCTTGCGAGTCCTTAATTACAATACTAAAACATCAATTTTTTCTTTAATTAGAGTTTGGATGCAGCAGTTGCGGACATAACTATAGTAGACTATAGATACGATTACGTTGATTTTTCACAGCCTTATATGGACTCTCAAATTGTTATGGTAGTAACTGCAAAGGAGGATTTGAAAACACAAAAATTCATTGCTGTGACTGCCTTTGAGTGGAAATTGTGGGTGGTGATGGCAGCGTTATTCTTATTCAATGGGGCCATTATCTATTTGAATGAACGCTTGAATGGAAATCCAGAGTTTCCAGGTTCATTTCCTCAGATAATTGGTCCTATGATTTGGTTTTCTGTCACTCTTCTCTCATTCGCACAAAGTAAGTCTGAACTAGAAATCAAAAACTGATTTGAATTAGAAAATCTTCTCTCCTTTTCATGTTATTAAAGATTGCTAATCTTGTTTGCGCAGGAGAACATATCAGATATAATCTGTCACGATTGGTATTTGCAGTATGGTTGTTCGTGATTATGGTGATGACAGCATCTTATACTGCAGTTCTAAGTTCTATGATGACAGTGCCGAGGCTCCAACCATCTATAGTAGAGGTTGATTATCTTCATAAAATTAATGCAATTGTTGGATGCAATGGGGAGGGTTTCATCCCAAGATATTTGAGGCATAGTTTGAATTTCAAGGAAGAGAATATCAAGAAAATTCCTTCTATCAATGACTACGAGGAAGCTTTTGAAAAAGGGGAAATTGTAGCAGCCTTCTTTATCAGTCCACACGCCAAAATTTTTCTAGCAACTAATAGCAAACGCTATGTCATTTCAAAACCTAGCCTTCAAGTTGGTGGTCTTGCTTATGTAAGATTCAAATCCAAGTTTAATTAATATGCAACACTCAAGGTGGAGGTGTAAAACAGGCCTTGTAAAACCAGAACAGCCTCGTTTTGAGATGGCAGTGCCTTTGGCCCGACACTGCCCTTTTTAGGCATGCGTGCCACGACTATGAGCTTTCAGTTTTACGCTAATTACTTGAGTGTTTCGCCAATGGGGGGCTACAAGCTTCTACATTTGAATCTTGTTACAAATTTTGTCACCTCTACTCCTTGGAATTGTTTTTGATCTCTTGATTTTCATATCAGCATTAATTAATTCCGATCCATTTTGGTATATTTTGCAGGCATTCCCAAAGCGTTCTCGTTTCACTGCAGATGTATCAAAAGCAGTTCTACATTTGAAACAAACCGGAGTGATAAATAAACTCCAAGGGGGTATTCTTTCCTCGTCAACCAGCTCCCCATCAGATAAACAAATCGATGACCTAAGTTTAAACCTTTCCCATTTTTCGGGTCCGTTAATTGTTACAAGTATGACTACTGCAATTGTATCCTTGATTATGATTGTTCGTGTAATTCATCAACGATGGTCAATTCATGACTCGATACAATCTTCACTGATGCATAGAAGGATTTCCAGATGGGCATCATTTCTTTTAGTTCAACAGTATGCAAAATTTCGCTCAGGGTTATTTGGGGCTCCCACTATTCAGAAATGGAATAATTTAACCAATACTGGAACTGAAAACTGAGGCCTGGAGTGCTAACCAGAGCATCTAACCATATTTACTTTGTACACACATTTTTTTCATTTATATTTTGAATAGAAAGTTTCCAATCATCTAGGAACAAATGAGCTATATTTGGATACATCTGAAGGCGTTTTTCTACAGGTTGTCTTCTGCCTCCTCAGGCTTCATATTTCTCTCATACATTAATTTACAGGAGGACTGATTTCATGAATGAAGTAGTTGAGGCTGATTTCATAACATTACGATTCGTCTCTTATAGCATTATTCATTCCTGCTCGTCATGTTCACTCTGTGCAATTAATCAGGTTCAGATAATCTGCTTGATAGGATACAAATTATCTTACACCTACGTTTACTTATTTGCACGAGTTTTACTTGCCATGTGCACGAGTTCTAAAAATGAAAGGTTAAAAACCTCTGTATGAAAGCCTCTCGCCTTTCAAGATTTCTATTCATCATCAATTGAGCCTGAACTTGTTTGCCCCCTTAGATTAGGCTTCCTCTACTGTCCAATATATTGTATACAGTATTCGCGATCTATTCTTCAACTCCAAAAATATTTTCGCAATCAATGAAAAATATTTATTTCCCCTGAAAAAAGTATTTAACACTGCTAACATATCTTCCGAAATAAAGTGAAGTGAGACGATAATCCAGCCACCACCATTGCAAGCCCTTCGCTGTGGAGCATTTTAAAATTGAAGACGATACTCGGCTTGCATCTTGAACACAACAAAACAAGGGCGTACTAGTGCAGAAATCACTGAAGTTTTCCTATTTTTTTTTGAAAATTATGTTTGATGAAGATACAATTCTCCTGTATTAGTATATTTTAGAAAGAAAACAAATACTAAAGATATGAAATTCTACAGCATGAATAAAATTCTGTCAGGTGAAATCATTTAATTGTTTAGATAGTAATGCTTACAGAAATTTCAAGATAATAATCATCCATTCGCATAAAACTGGTGCTTTATTGTTAATTATAGCAAAATTATCCAGCTTTTCAATCCACCAAAACAATAAGTGGATTTGTGGCATTTCATAATAGATACAAAAACTGTATTTTCACGAAGAATCGCAACAAATTACATTTTTTCTTCTTCATCAAGATCAATCCTAGTTCATTTAGTGAATAAAGAAAAAGAAACTCCACCCTTCTCTATTTTGGGATCCATCATATTGAGGAGATTCCCAGATTAGTACAATATTATTGAAGAATGAATGGAAGTGAAGGAGAAATACAGGAGAGATGAAGTAGAAAGTGAATTCAATTGTATTACTACCTCATAACCAAAAAATTACAGAGTGTTGTGTATAAATACAAAATACAATCAATTAACAAACTAACTACTTCGAACTAATTCAACTTTACAAACCAATACAAACAGTACACGTGTAAATGATGAACTAATCTAACTGCCTAACTGATAGTTGGCCCCATTGTCGTCTTCTTCCTTTAGCTGCTTAACCACCCAGCTTAGCTGTTTAACTTCCCAGCTCATGTTCTGTTACTCCCCCTCAAGATGGAGTGTGAGGATTAATAACACCCATCTTGGACAATAGTGTGAACAGCAAAGAAGCCGGTATAGCCTTTGTAAAAATATTAGCAAATTGATGAGTAGAACAAACTGGTAACAATTTCATAGAACCATCAGTCACTTTATCTCGAAAAAAATGGCAATCAATCTCTATTTGTTTAGTGTGTTAATGAAAAATAGGATTTGAACCAATGTGAATTGCCACTTGATTATCACAAAAAATCAATGTTGGATCTTTGTTTAAAATCTGAAAGTCATGAAGTAATTGAGTTAGCCAAATCAGTTCACTAGTAGTGGTAGCTAAAGCACGATACTCAGCTTCAACTAAGGATCTGGATATTGTGGTTTGTTTCTTGGCCTTCCTAGAAATTGAAGAATCTCCAAGAAAAACACACAAGTCGGTAACTGATTTCCTTGTATCTGGACAAGCACCCCAATCCGCATCTGAAAAAGCCCTTAACTGAAATTAAGAAGTTGCAGAAAATAGAATTCCTTGTCCTGGATTGGCTTTAATATACTGTAACAAGTGATGAGCTGCATCAAGGTGTGGTTGCCTCGATTGTGACACATACTGGCTTAATTTGTGTACCGCAAACATAATATCAGGTTTGGATATGGTTAGATAAAGAAGTTGACCAATTAATCTTCTATACATGGAAATATCTGTAAGCAGATCTCCTTCATCTGAATGAAGTTTTAGTTTAGAATCCATAGGTAACACAACCAGTTTACATCCCAGAAATCCAGTATCCTCAAGCAATTGCTGAGCATATTGTCTTTGTGACATGAAGATTCCTTTGTGTGATCTTGCGATCTCTAGGCCAAGAAAATACCTTAACTTTCCAAGATCTTTCAGCTTAAACTGATTATGCAAGAAGCTCTTCAGAGAGGTAATTTTATGTTGATCAGAACCAGTAATAAGGATATCATCTACATACACTAACAGAGCAATAAATGTGTTCCCAGCACCCTTTGTAAATAATGAATAATCAGATTTGGACCATGATCAACAAGGTATTAGAGAACTTTGTAAACCATTGTCTCGATGCTTGCTTAAACCCTAAACCGACTTGTGGAGTTTACAAACCAAATTCTCCCCCTGAATTCTAGAACCAACATATTCTCTATATCCCAATGGCAAGTCCATGTATATTTCTTCAAATAAATCTCCATTAAGAAAAGCATTGTTAACATCAAGTTGTATGATGTGCCAATTGTTCATTGCTGCAATTGCTAGAAAGGTCTTAACTGTAACAAGTTTGGCAACTGGTGAAAATGTCTCATTGAAGTCCAAGCCTTCCTGCTGAGTATATCATTTAGCTACCAAGCGTGCCTTGTATCTTTCTATGCCACCATCTGAGTTGTACTTTATTTTATAGACCCATTGATATCCAATAGAATGTTTTCCATTAGGTAATCTTGTAATAGACCAGGTATTAGTCATTTCCATTGCATCTAATTCAGTTGCCATAGTAGCTCTCTAATGATTGTAATTGACTTCTTGATGATAGTATTCCGGTTCAAAATTTGATGATACATTCAACAAGTAATGACGATGTGATGGAGAAAAAGGCCTTATAAAAGATATACCTGGATAATGGATATGGCAAAGAATCATGTGGCTGTTGATTATCGGTTATGAGATTTCAATGAAAGTCCCTAAGATATGGAGGAGGTCTGTCGAGTCTTGATGATTTTCTGAGACTATCTGACATGGAAGGATGATCATTGATAGGAGATGAATTTGTCTGCAAATCATTTTCATAATTTGCAGCTTGAATGGGCATAGCTGGGAATCTAGACTGAGATGTGTGTAGAGGTATATGAGAATCAACTTCAAAAGTGGAAATAGGCAAAACATGATTAGGAAAAGGATCGATCATATCAGGATGATGCAGGATAGTTTGGAAATGAAATATGTCTTCATGGAAAACCACATCTCATTGATAAAAAAGTTTTTAGACAGGATATCATACAATTTATATCCCTTAATTCTTGGAGGATATCCTACTAAAACACAGGCTCTAGCTCTAGGAGTGAACTTGGTTTGACTTGATGGTAGAGTAGATGCAAAGCACATACTACCAAATACTTTTAGTTGATTGTAATCTACAAGAATTTTATACAATAGAGAAAATGGGCTTTTATTTTGTAAGATGGAGTTCTGTTGATGATGAAGGTTACAGTCAATATACATGCACTCCAAATTGAATAGAAACTTGTGCCTGGAAATATAATGATCTAGCTACATTAAGCAAATGCTGATGTTTTCTCTCGACCACTGAATTTTGTTTAAGCCTTTCAATACAAGTGAATTGATGAATAACTCCTTTATAATGAAAGAAATCAGTAAACTTCAATTCTGGTGCATTATCTGACCTAAATTTCTTATAACCTTCTGAAATTGAGTTACAATCAACTTAAAGAACCTGAGAATGATGCAGCTGGCCTCTAATTTGTGTTTCATGAGATAAACCCATGTGAAACGTGTGCAATCATCTACCAAAGTAAGAAAATATCTATATCCTGAGTGAGAGAGAACATGATAAGTTCCCCAGGTATCACAGTGTATCAAGTCAAAAGCATTGGTGGAAAAGTGATTGTTTGAAACAAAATGAAGTCTCTTCTGCTTTGCCAATGGGCAGATTTTACAATGGATCTAAATTATAGTTTCCATACTTGTTACAACTCAAATGTAATTGGTCCTTTAAAAGTTCTAACTTTCGAAATGACAGATGACCTAATTTGTGATGCCAAGTATGCGCATTCACTTTATTTATAGCCGTGCAAACAAAAACAAAAACATCATCAATCAAAAGGTTACTTCTATTATCTTGTTCTGAGTCAATTGAAATATCACTCAATATGTATAAACCAGCAGTCCCTTCACCCTTGCCAATTATCTTCTAGTTGTGTGTATCCTGAATAACACAGGTGTTAGTGAAGAATCTGACTTCAATATAAGAATCCTTGGTCAATGAACTAATTGACATCCTATTGAATTTAAATTGTAGCGCATATAATACATCTTTAAGTATCAGATTATGACCACACTTTATAGTCCCAATAAGGTTAACTAGGATTTTCTTATGATCCGACAAAGTTACATAAGTGTTCTTAACAGGTTTCATAGTACAAAATGCAGATTGGCTGGAGCATATGTGACTGGTTGCTCCAGAGTCCACCACCCAATGCCTAGGTTAATTTATGAGCAATAGAGAAACATGTACTTGACACTTGGTTCTAGATGATTGCTGAACATCTTCATCAGTTGTTGATATTGAGTAGCACTCAAGGACTGCACGAAATCTCATGTGTTATTTTGTATTTGCTCTGAATTAGATTTAGAGACTACCTGATTTGCAACCACACACATTGACTGGTTGTTGGCAGCTCCCAATTGATCGATAAAACCAGATTTTTGCTTCATTTTATAGCCAAGAGGGTATTCGTGTAACATGTAGCATTTATCCACTGAATGACCCACCTGCTTTCATTCTAGTCATTGACATGGGAATGAATGAAGAAGATTAGAGATACAATCAAATATATGTGACTAATCCCCCTCTTTTTTCTCTTTTTTCCCTTTTTTAGAGTGCACATAGGTCTTTCCTTCCTTTGGAACTTGTTGTATGTCTGTCCTGAACTGACTTTCTTATGATCAACATTAGCATAAAAGGCCACAAAATCTCCAGCACTAGAACTACTGATGTTCCTTTGGTGTTCCTCATGAGAAACAAGAGATAAAACTTTGTCGATAGAAGGTATTGGATCCATAAGTAACAATTGCCCCCTTACTTGAGCAAATGTATCATTCAACCCTATTAAAAAGGACATCGCGTACTCCATCTGATAGTGTTCTGAAATTTTCTTATTACCACCACAATCACACTTCCCACATGAGCAAATTGGTCTGTAATTATTGAGTTCTTCCCAGATTGTCTTTAACTTGGTGAAATAAACACCAACAGATGACTGTCCCTATGTTAGATTCATCAGTTCACGCCTCAGTTGAAATATGAGAGGTCCATTCCTCTGCTGGAACCTCTCCTTCAAATCGATCCATATGTCATGCACCGATTCAGAATAGATGAGACTTGTAAAAATCTCTTTAGATACGAAATTGAAAAATTTCTTTAGATACCAAATTGAGAATCCATGAAGTAACTATATTATTGCTATGAGTCCAATTGTTGAGCTGATCATCATCAGCTTCAGGTTTGGATAATGATCCATCCACAAAATCGAGTTTGTTCTTTACGAATAGAGCTATCATCATGGCCTCCATGGAGCATAGTTGTCACCAGTGAGAGGTTGTGATACAAGCACAAGTCCTGGACTCTCTGAATGATGAATGCAGTAAGGACTTGACCCATCATTAATGGAAGAATTGATCATTGATGATGAATTATTTGTTGCTGCTAATGCCATCACAAACTGAGATTATGATTGAATTGAGAAGAGCAGGCAACTGAAGCACATACGCTCTGATACCATATTGAAGAATGAATGGAAGTAATGGAGAAAAACAGGAGAGATGAAGTAGAAAGTGAATTCAATTGTATTACTACCTCATAACCAAAAAATTACAGAGTGTTGTGTATAAATACAAAATACAATCAATTAACAAACTATCTACTTCGAACTAATTCAACTTTACAAACCAATATAAACAGTACACGTGTGAATGATGAACTAATCTAACTACCTAATTGATAGTTGGCCCCACTGTCGTCTTCTTCCTTTAGCTGCTTAACCACCCAGTTTAGCTCCAACTCTCTGCCTTTACTTCCCAGCTCATGTTCTATTAAATATGGCTAAAAAAAAGAAGAGCGTTAGTATCTCTACTGTTGCGGGTCCTTCTCCGAAGAAACTGCCACATTATCTATAAGTAAATTAAGATAGGAGATCTAAGTGGAAGCTCGTTTATACAGGTGTAAATCTAAAAGACCGAGGTTCGAATGAGCACTAGAATTGATGATGATTTCCCTAGTTCTTAGAAAGGGAAATCTTATGAACTTTGTAGCTGACAAGAAACCTAATGAGTCCAATCCTTTCGTGTTAATGTAAATGTTATGTTCAAGGTCCATCGATTTTAGACATAAACACTTTTAATAAATAATTGATGCATTGTTATGGCAAATCTATTATTTAATTAATATTAAATTAAATAATAGAATTCGTCGATTCAAATCTTAGTAATATGTTAATCACAATGAGTTGTGATTACATATAATTGAATCTTAAATATTTATTTATGGTTATAAGTAATAAAGATATATGAATATCATAATTACGGATAGACCATCATGTGTGGCATTTTGTATTTGTGAAGTAAGTAGTTTACTTGTGAAATAAGTAGCTAATCTCACAAACTAGAATGTGGTGACACTTTAATGAACACGTGGATATTTTGTTATAGAATAAAACATTGGAGACCATTGGAGAGATTTCACATCGATAACTATATAAGTGTAAGTGATTAATTTCTAACATTCGGTAATGGAATTGGTCATTCGATTTGAGGTCATCATAGTGCCTTATATGAAGACAATCATACTTTGATGATGTTGCTCTACTAAAGGTTGCTAATACGACATCGTTCAGATATGTCAAGAATTATATGAAGGTTATGAATGATCTATAGGGATTCGTAACTCTTAGATAGAAAGAGATTGTGATATACATTTCATTCAATTAACTTGATATCGAAATCGTTGGAAAATGTGTGCTCATAAGTCGAAAAGAGTTTTTGATTTATATTAACTTAATAGTTGGATGAAAAATGTGATTAATNTTCGTCACTCTTAAATAGTAAGAGTTATGATCTACATTTCATTCAATTAAGTTAAAATCTTTGGTCAATGTGTACTCATAAGTCAAAAAAATTCGGCTTACATTGAATTAATAGTGTGATGAAAGGTATGATCGATAATTAAGATTGACATATATCCATATCTCGTAATTGATCGGATTATATTGATTAAAAGATTATAGTTTCACGGTAAACGAACAAATTTAATTTTGTTACCACGTGACATTTTTAGTCACATGTATTGTCCGACACATTATTAAATGTCAATTTGGGCGGAGGATGTGAATTGATAATAAATTAAAATGGGGTATTTTAATTTATCGATTTTGATTAAATCAAAATAATAATTCATGTCGTTAGGCACCGTGATTAGGAACCTAAATGATCACACACAAAATGAGATTAGAAGAATGAGATTCACTAATTAATTAATTAACAAGTGTTAGATAATTAATTAATTGAGTTGCTTATTAACAGATCCAAATTAATTCATGAACTAAATTTAATTAGAGAAAATTAGGTCCAATACCCTCAAAAAATAAGATAATAGATTAGGACCTTAAAACTAATTAAAAATATAATCCCCGTATTAATTACGCTCAAAATCTCCAGTGACCATTTTTTTACCATAAATTCTTATTTCTTTGTCAATGCTCTTGTGAAACCCATCAGAAAACAAAAAGCTCAAGTGTAGTGAGTGAATATATGGTGGTTTTAGATAGAGAGAGAGAGATATAGGGGGATTCGAGGTATTTGAGCAACTACATCTCCACCATGAGGCCACTGGATGAGAAGGAGAAACACTAATTTTTGACAAGCTTTACAAATTTGTGGGAAACAATCGGCAAAAAATTGTGATGGAAAACCCATATTAGGAAGGACTCAAAGCTTGCGCCTCAAGAACCGAGTCCTCTACGCATCGGAATCATCAAGCTGGAGAAATTGGTGTCAATGGATCCGAATGGGATTGTGGTACATCACCATGCTTATATTGGGGAGTACTTAAGAATGGAGGATGAACTTTAAGTGATAGTTTTTATGGGAATTTGGAAGAATTTTGATAAATGGGTTGTTGTCAATTTGTTTTTAGTGAAGAGGATTTTTCCTATAATTTCTGTTAATGTTATACTTGTTTTACTTTTCAATTTTGGTTGTTGTTTTACTTTTCAATTTTGGTTGTTGTTTTACTTTTCAATTTTGGTTGAATATTAATTGTATTGAATTGGTTTTCATCTTATGAAATACTACTGCACTAGTTTCTACATCCCAACTCTTTGAAAATAGGGATGATGATGGAGTAAATTTTGTTCAAGTACATTAATTTCTTTGTTCAAATATCTTCAATTCCCCAGAATTCTATATTTTCCTAAAATGAAGTTATGCTCTATATTTAGTTAATAAAAGTGAAACATAATCATAAATAGACAATTTAGAAGAAAATCAATCATCCTTGTATTCATTCTAAGGTTTTAATCGGTGTTTTGTCACTTTTTATGTATTTGTAACTTTTTTGAAATTTTTGTTACTTTTTTGTTGTTTGTTATTTTTTTAAAATTTCTTTTACTTTTTGAGTGACAAACGTAGGTTTTTATTGCTATTTTTCACTTTTCTAAAGGTCTGTCACTTTTTTTAATAGAGTGTCATTTTTTTGACACTTTTTTATTGTTTGTTACTTTTTTAAAATTTTTGAGTGACAAATATAAGTTATCGATTGGTGTTTTATCATTTTTTTAATGTTTGTCATTTTTTTTAAAATTTTTTATCACTTATTTGAATGTTTGTCATTTTTTAAAAATTTTCTGTCACTTTTTTGAAAATTTTGTCACTTTTTTATTTTGTCACCTTTTTTTAATGTTTGTCACTTTTTTCTATCACTTTCTTGAAATTTATGTCGCTTTTCAATAAAGTTGTATGACACACTTAACATTGAAAAGTAACATTTGATTTTACATAGTATTTTTTACTTCCAAAATACTTTTCACATGATTTTTCAAAAGATATTTAATTTTAAGGGTATTTTTGTAAGTTGCCCATTTAATTAATTAGATTAATTAAATATTGGATCGAGTTAAATTTAAGAGACGGATCAAACCCACTTAGACTTAATATTAATAAACTATTAAAATTTCAGAAAAATAGAAGACAATTCACATTCTTGTTGGCACAAAAAAAGATAAACTCTAATTCTCTCATTCTTATTCCCCGTGTGGATTTCATTTGGAGTCTGGACAATTGGATAACCATATATTGCAAATCGTGACTTTTTATGTTTAAGAAAAACAAATGAGTTTGTAGAATTCAACAAAAATATTTTTCTATCATGATTTCTATCTAAATACTTGGAAGCCCAATTGAAAGTTGAAATTTTTGCTGGACTTGAAAAAGACTTTGAGATGAAAAAAATTAAGTTTTTGAAGTAAAAGACTCGAGAGTAGGCGTAGGTGCCAAGGAGATTTTGGCCTACGCTGACCAAAGCACTGCGCGATTTTTCATCATCTACTTCCTTTTTGCACTGTACTTCAACTACAACTTTTCTATTAGGATTTGAACGTCCCTTATTTGGTCATTTATATAGTTGACTCTTCATTTAAATTTAGGGCTTCTTTGAGCCCAATTTTTGTCAAAAAAATACATTTTTGAATAGTTTATTGATGAGAAATGTGTGGTTAACAAATAAAGAAATTTTTTGAGTTTGGAAGAATGTATGGTTGAAATGGGTCAAAACAATGTTCAAGAATTCATTTTTTTTTTCAAAAAAATGAGGCTCAAATAAGGGTTTAGTAAGAGGTTAGAAACATTGTAAACGCAAATATTTATATTCTTTCTCCATATTATAATAAAATCTCTATTCTTCAGAAATTATTTTGTTTTTGTGATCAATTATATCATATTGTAATTATAATCTTTTATTTTCTCCAACAATTTGGTTTTGGATCGATATCATCTTTTTTTCTTCAGCAAACATGTATAAGAACTTCTGGTGTTGAAATTTTTGGGAAGATTGAGGTTTTGATCAAATTAATAGCTCAATTGATCTTTCATGATGGCAATAATGAAGTATGACATTTCACTACAATACAAGATTCTCTTTGTGACAAGTAAAGATGCGAGTAGTACTTGCTCAGAAGGATTTGGACGACGCATTGTTGATATTTGACAAAATGTCCACAGTTGAACTCCGGAAGAAAAACAGCGGAGGAATCGAAAGTCCCTATCTCAAATACATGTTCATCTTTTAGATAATATTCTTTAGGACGTTTTGAAAGAGAAGCCAGCCGCTGCATTATGGTTAAAATTTGAGCAATTATACATGGCGAAGAGTCTTACTGGCAAATTGCATATGAAGTAACGTATATATTCTCATCGTGTGACAGAAGGTACGTCTTTTGAGGATTACCTAACTGCTTTTAAGGAAATCATCATTGATTTAGAGACATTAGAGGTCAAATATGATAAAGAAGATTTGTGATTTTATTTTGTTCATTGCCCGCTTTATACATGTCTTTTAGAGACACGATTTTATATAGTCGTGATACTATCATCATCAAAGAAGTTTGTGATGCTTTATATTCAAATGAGAAGATAAAGTATTTTGTTGCATCTGAGGGTCATAAAGATGATCTCATAGTTAATGGTGGTTGTTCAAGACACTAGTCAAAATCTAATTTCAAAATTTGTAATTATTGTAAGAAAAAAGGGGCACATAAAACAATTGTTATAAGTAGTAGAATAAATTAAAATTGACTATAAATCAACAATCAGAAATTTCAAGGGAAGCAACTATTGTAGAAGATCCTAACAATGATGGACTAATTTTACTTATGTTTGACTACAACTCCAAACCCGACTAAGCTTGAACTTTTTATACAATTTGCACTTTTCATATGACTCCTAATCGAGATTTATTTTCGACATATGAATAAGTTACAAAAATGTTTTGATGATTGGTAATAATAAACTTTGTCTGGTATTGTTTGGGTCAAAATAAAGATGTTTGATAGAACGATTAGAACACTTGATGTAGTCACAGACGTTTCAAATCTGAAAAAATCTTATCTCCTTAAATACACTTAATTCAAAAGAGTACAAACATACAGTTGAAGGTAGAATCCTGAAGGTTAGTAAATGAGCCCGTGTTTCGTTAAAGGAACATAGAAAATCCTATTTATATATCTTGCAGTGTTATACATAATCTTTGAACAATCATCATATTTTAAGAATTCAGGTGGATTTAGAGTTGGATTTTGTATCATTGGAATCTAATTTGGGGTCTTCTTTAAAAAATACATCTCGGTTGAATTTAGAATTTAGGTGTAAATCCGCCTTGTCACCATCATCAGCGGTATCATTGTATTCAATTGCTAGTAACATATCCATTTTTGACCATAAGGTTCCACATAGATACAACTTTGCTGATTTAGTTGATGGTTTGAATGTCGTTAAGGTTGTTGATTTTAACTAAGATCTTTCTTTTGATGCGTTCAGTTGTGATTCTATTATAAGGTTTGTTCAACTTTGTTTAATGGTTATTAGATCACTTTTGCCCTTAGTTAGGATAATAAAGGTGGAGATTATTTTCAATTGATTTTTTTATGGAGATTTTCGTTCATGTTTTTCATTGAAAATATCAAGTTTATTTCTTACAGTAGAATTTATCTTTATGTGGAGAAATTTTCTTTGAAATTGTGTTCATTGTAGTGGAATTCATGTCAAAGTGGATATTGTTAGAATTAAGTGTAACCCGAATTCTTATATTTGGGAGTTCAAATTAAAGTACACATTAAGAAGAATTATATTTTGAATGATATTGTGGAATCTTATTTAAGTTTACTTGACGAATTTTAGTTGAAGTTCTACTTAGAAGCCTATTTGAGAGTTGAAATTTGTGTTGGATTTGAAAAATGTTTTAGGAAGAAGAAAATCAAGTTTTTGAAGTAAAATATCCAAGAGTAGGCGTTGTGGCGCCACAGAGATTTTGGCCGGGTGGCACCAAGGCACCACCCGTTCTGTTTTCGTCATGTGCGATTTTTCATCATTTACTTCGTTTTTGCATTTCACTTTAACTACAACTCTACTATTAGAGTTTGGACGTACCTTATTTGTTCCCTATATATATTTGACTCTTCATTATTATTTAATAAAAAAATAAAAATATTGCAAATACAAAATATTTGTATTCTTTTCCCATATCATAATAAAATTTCCATTCCTTGTAAATTATTTTTTTCTTATGTTTTTATGAGAATTACTTCATATTGTGATTATAATCTCTTATTTATGTAACAATTTAGTGTTTGATTAAATCTGGTATCATCTTTTCTTCAACAATTAATTACACCATGAAAAGCCTCACATGAGGATCGCAAGCCGAAATTGCTATATTGCCAATCTACGACTTAAAAACTCAGATTGGATGTAAATCTAGAATGTGAAAAGCACGTAAGATTAATACCAAGACTCAGTCTCACAAAGAAAACCAACAAGTACTTACTCAAGTTAGATTTCATGAGTGGCTAACCTACATTTACTTCTCGTTCACTCCTGTTCACCCCTCTCTAGATTGGTAAATTTGAATTTTCTCTTAGATTAGAAAAGGAAGGAAGAAATTATTTTTTTGGAAAATTCAAAGTGATCTCTTTCCAATACATTTACATTGCAAGACTACTGTTTTATTCACTTTTTCTTGGAATGTTCACTGGAGTACTAGCTACGGTAATCTGTGTCAACCTCAAATATTTTAAGATATAGGCATTACTTTGCCCCCCACAAAAGGTGGGCCCCACAAAAAAAGGTGGGGCCTGTGAAGTAATGCATTACTCATATATTTTTCCTTCAATATCGCAATATCTGTGAACTTTGCTAAATTCAAATGGTTAAGTCAACTTTATTCGCCAATCAGAATGGCATCTCCTGCAATTTTTGTGGTTGCATCTATTATGAATTAGTCAAAGAAAGGGACGTGTGTCCATCTGAAATAATTTAAATAATTTGTTATTTTACTTCGTAAATTTCTGGGCAACTTCACTTAATTGGTTTGAACATTCGGTTAAATGCAAAGATTTCAAGAATTGGTCTCGAATATTGAGAAGTCAATGAATTACGTGTAATTGTAGAAAGGCATGCATTTGAATAAGAAGACATGTATGTTTGTATCTCCAATAATATGTTTGAATCTGAATATATGTTATTCCATTTAAATTCATCAAGCTCAAAGTAACTACACATGGAAAAAAGCACTTTGCATAGAAAAATCTCTCCTCTTCTATACTTCCTGTTCATCTTCTCTGCACTATTCATGCAAGCAGAAGCAAAAGAAAATAAAAAAAGATGCAATTGTCCAGGAGATTGTTCTCACATATTTGGCAGGATAGGGAGTGTGATTTATCAAAGTACTCGTGTCGGAAAGGAGCAGAAAATTGCCATTCAAATGGCTGTCAATGACTATACTCAGAGGTTGAATTGTTCAAAGTTGGATTTGCACATTAAAGATACTAATGGAAAGTTTGCTCTAGCAGCTTCCACTGGTACGTAAAACTTGCTCATCATTCGTTGACATTTCTTGAAATCACTTGCGTAAAAGATCGTTATGATTTTATTTTATTTTATTTTTTTCACTTTTCGAACTTGTCACTTTTAGATCATTTGCAAAGAAGACTTCATTAATGATCTGGAACACAACCCGAAAAGAATTGGACCTATCTCAATCTAATAGTTAACTAGAACCCAAATGAAAAACACTACATAAGCATCATTTAGTGTATTTGAGAATCGACACGTCGAAGTACTCGACACAAAAACTAGCCAAGCTAAGTCACAACAAGAGGTGCCAAGCACAGGTATACTGATCACAAGACTCAAATGCATATACACCGGCACAACAGATAACAGTAAAGATATTCCTTGACATTTTAGTTGCACTATTTTAGAGACTATTTTATATGGGATATGTGTTCAATTTTATTTGCCATAGAAGTTGCTAAATACAATCTCCAATTATTTTGCAGTAATTGACCTTGTCAAGAAAAAAAATGCACAAGCAATTATTGCAGCATTAACATTGGAAGAAGCCACTCTTCTCTCAGAATTCGAAGAAGTGAGCACCACCCCCATAATCACCATTGGCTCAGCAGCCATTTCTCCATCACAGCTATTTCCTCAACCATCATCTGTTTTCCAGCTCAATACTGATATCTCCATTCAAATGCAAGGCGCCGCAGAAATTATAGGACATTTCAGGTGGCGAAGAGTCACAGTCATATATGAACAAAGCAACAGCTTCTACTCGGATTCTAGACTGAAAAAACAACTTTCTGAGTCACTAAAAGCTTTCAATTCTTCTGTTGAATTCGATCTAGCTTTTCCTTCCCTAACCTCTTTACGAGAACCCGAAACCTTCATCCAAGAAGAGTTGAAGAAACTCAAAAGCAAAAGAAATGGGATTTTTTTACTAATGCAGTCGTCTTTGGAGTTCTCTACAATTCTTTTTGAGAAGGCTAAGAAAATGGGACTCATGGAAAAAGGTTATGCATGGATTCTGTTCGAAGATGTTGTTAGTCTTCTCAATTCTCTTGAGCCATCTTCTATAAGAAATATGCAAGGGGTAATCGGATTTAAGACGAATTTTGAAGACGAGAGCAAATATTTTCAAGATTTTAAATTCAGGTTTCGAAAAAAGTTCAGGTCATCATATCCTGAAGAAGAACATCCAAATCCAAGCATGTATGCTCTTCAAGCATATGATGCTACAGCGGTCATTGCAAAATTCTTGCAAAATTCAAAAGGAAAAATGAACTCAGGCGAATTGATAAAGTATATTTCCTCTAGTAATTTTGAGGGTCGTAGTGGAAAAATCAGCTTCAAGAACCAGAAAACATCACAAAATACGACCTTTCAGATCATTAACGTGATTGGAAAAAGTTATAGACAAATAGCATTGTGGTCACCTGAGCATGGCTTCTCAAGAGATTTCATAGATCATAAGAGAAAGGGTACCAGGAAAAAGGGAAAAAAATGCAAGGAATTGGCATCAATTTACTGGCCAGGAGGTGAGCAAACAGTTCCAAAGGAATCCGAATTGAAAATCGGAGTACCTGCTATGGCTGCTTTCCATCAGTTTGTGCACGTGAGCTATGACCAAGTACAAAATCGAACATCCTTCAGCGGATTTTCCCTTGATGTTTTTGAAGCTGCAATTAAGCTGCTTCAGTATCATTTGCCCCATGTTTTCGTTCCATTTAATGGCACCTACGATGAGCTGGTTATTGCAGTTTCTAATAAGGTAAAACATGTTCCTTCTCTCTTAGCATGACAATACAATCAGTTAACAATGATAATTTCGAGCATTTTTGGTAAGTAGTAATTCATCCAATTTAGGTTTTCATGGAAAATATTGAATAAACTAACTTATTTGTTGCTATATCCCTGAATCTGAAACTCCTGTTTTAATTAGACCTTGGATGCAGCAGTCGGTGACATGAATATATTGGAACATCGATATCGTTATGCTGATTTTTCACTACCCTATCTGGACACTCAAATTGTAATGGTAGCACCTGCACATAAAGATTTGAAACGGCAAGGATTCATTGTTGTGGAGGCCTTTGAATGGAAATTGTGGGCGGCACTGGCAGCATTGAGCCAATGCACGGCAGCCATTATTTATTTCAATGAGAAGGTGAACGGCAATACAGAGTTTGCAGATTCGTTTCCTGAGATGATTAGCTCCATTCTTTGGCTTTCTATCACTCTTCTATCATTTGCACATAGTAAGTGCCTACTCGATATGACAAAGTTGACACGTATATGTGTGATTTTATTTGAATGGGAAAAATCTTACAAATTGCTAACCTTCTATGTCCAGGAGAATCTATCAGAAATAATCTATCGCGACTGATGCTTGCAGTATGGTTGTGTGTGATTGTGGTTGTAACAGCATCTTATACTGCAGTTCTGAGTTCTATGATGACAGTTCCAAGGTTGAAACCATCTATAGTAGATATTGACTATCTTAAGAATACTAATGCAACTGTTGGATGCAACGGAAAGGGTTTTGTTGTGAAGTATCTCCTCGATACTTTGACATTAAATCAAGCAAACATAAAAAAAATTGCTTCTAGCAGCGACTACCTGGAAGCTTTTGAAAAGGGTCAGATTTCTGCAGCATTCTTGATTAGTCCACATGCGAAAGTATTCGTTGCAAAAAATAAACACTACGTCGTGGCAAAACCTAGCTTCGAAGTTGGAGGCCTTGCTTATGTAAGATTCAAGCCCATGTTAATATGCTCTCTCCTTCTTTTTCATTTTATGGAAAGCCATAAAAGCACATTTTCACAGCCAATTTTGAAGGGAATTAGACAAAGATTTTTCTTTTCATTATTTACTTGATGAATAACCTCAGCGGAATTAATTAGCATGAAAATACTGATGCACTTTGACTATCTTCTAGGTATTCCCGAAGGGTTCGTCTTTGACTGATGATATATCACAGGCAATTCTAAATATGAAAGAGAATGGAGCAATAAATCAAATGGAAAAACACATTCTTTCCTTGCCATCTCACACCTTATCAAGCGAACCAGACGATAAGCTGAGTTTAGGCATTGAGCATTTTTCCGGTCCGCTAATGGTTACAAGTGCTATTGATGCAATTGTGTTATGTATCATAATTATTCGTGTAGTATATAAAGGATCAAGTCATGGTTATATACATTCATGGCTGATGCATAGAAGGATTTGGATATGGGCATCGTTTCTTTTAGCTAAATGCCATGTAAGGATTGTCTCAAGATTCTTTAGGCCACCCATTGTTCTGAGTCAAAATAATCAAATCCATATTGTCTAACAGTAAGGGAAAACCGAGGAGTTAATAGCTAACTAAAAGCATGATCTAACCATGCCTCTATATTCGTTTTTCCCAGATGTCGTATGTAGAGAAAAAGCTTTCAATGTAATTATTTCATTTGTGTCTCCAATTGTGAGCTTCGTATGCACTATTACTATGGTTTGAAACTACAAAATTGAGATTACAGCACTCCAACATTTATGGGTTTGTAAAAAATGAAAAATGAAAGAGTTAATTGCTTTTTAAAATTTGAAAAATTGTTGTCTGTAGTTTCAGGCTTTCAGCTGCTAGATTCTCAAAATTGATGTATATAAATGACAGTAATTGCAGCAATTAAATCTAATAACAAAGGGAAGAAACAGAGGAAAACAGAGAGAGAAGATTACAGGGCTTCTTCTTCTTTTTTTTTTTTAAATTCCAAACAAGCTTTTATTCACCATTGTCATCTAAAACATTATTGTCAATAGAAGAGATTCCCAAAACATGCAACTAGACAGGACAAATCAGATTTTGTCAAAGCAAGAGCAACACAAATTGCCTCATGCCTTCCTATACAAGAATGGTAGATTGTTCACTGCTTGGTCAGCATTGTGACACTGTTACTCAATAAGGGCAATGTCAAGGTCATGGTTGTGCACAAATAGAAGACCCTCCAGAATGGCCCAACATTCAACGATATGGGACGTCACCTTTCCCTCCAACTTCTTTGAGAAAGCCGCTATAACTACCCCTGTGAGTTTGACACATCCCTCCAACTCCATACCTGTTTCGCTCCTTGAATTGCAGCATGTACATTCAATTTAATCAGCCCCTGATTGTCGAGTCAATTTTCGTTTTTCTCCAACTGGCCAAAGTACTTAAGTACCATGCAGTAGGCGAAAAACTTGAAATTCAGTTAGCAAAGACGGTGATTCCTCTAATATTTTATCTGGTATCTTGGGATGTTTTACTAACACAAAATCATTTCTCGCTTACCAGCAGTTCCACGCTATTACCAGAATTAATTCCATGCAGCGGCTAGCGAGCTCCTATGGCACGAATTGAGGGTGCAGCTATACCAGCCTCAGTATCATACCCACTCATTTCCATGACACACATCGCTGCTGGACATGTGAATATAGTGTGAATGCCATCTTCATCATCGTGGAACATCAACTACACTGTGAATCGGCCGCCACGTTTCTCCTTTGAAGGCATTCTAGTGATGGAAGTAGATCAATAGTGCACCACCATGTATAAAATCTTTATCTTTTGGGTAACCTACACACCAAAGTAATTTCCACCATCCAACCAGGTTATTTGTATAGGATTCAATATCGTAAGAAGAAAAAAGAAATCGTACCTAGACAAAAGATTTCAAAGAAGATAAGGAATATGATCAAACCTAACAATTGAAAGCGGTAAAATAAAGAATACCCATAGAGATGATGACATATTTATAGATTTCTGACATAGTATAAACCGTTGAATCATGTTATTGACAATCATGGCCGTCAAACATGAACGGGGGACTGGTTGTATCCCGAAACAAATGGGCAAAATTATGCGTGAACCCAACAAGTACTTGACACGTAATGGCCCACTAGCCCAGAGAAAAGGCAAATGGGCACAGTAACGCACGCATAAGGTGGCAATAATCTCAAGGGTAAATTAGGCCCATTACTGCCCAAAAATAAGAAAATTGAAAAATGGAAGGCATTACAAATAAATAGTAGAAAATACATTGCTTTCCTAAACATTTTTGAATTATCCTTTTTAAGGCAAACAAGGGCTTATGCGGCCTTTTTCAAATTTCCACATTTGGGCATTTTGCTGGTACAAATCTCCAGTTCTTAAGCAAAGAAGAACGAATCTCGTCCTTTTGCTTCCAGATCATATTCTCAATCATCCGCGAACAGGTAAAATCACTACGAATTTATTTTGGGCTTCCGCATATGTCAAATTCGGATTTCGAAGAGAAATTTATTTCATTTTTATACCTAGATTTCCTCAAATTCTTATATGTAAAAGATCCAGGTTTATCATTAAGCGGAGCAAGATTTTGGTAAAATGAAGGCCGTGACTAAATTTGTGGAGGAACATGTTGTGGGTTCCATTTTCAGAGGGATGAGCTTATTTGTTTGGGGATGTCGATTATTCTTCTCCGGTCTAGGTATTGAGCTTGAGGATGTTGATTATTCTTCTCGTTGAGGCATTTATTTGTATGCTTGTTAACAATAAATAATACAGTTTACAGGGTAATTATAAGCTTTTGCTTTTTGAGTCATGCCATGTTCTCTATTTTACTGTTTTTGTTTTACATTTGGACATGGGGACAAAAAGATCTGACTTTATTTTTTTTGTATTTGTTTCACTTCACAGCCAAGGACAACTTGGTGTTCTTGCAAAAAGGTTCCTCAAATTCCCACAGTATAGAAATAGAAGTTTGTATATCACTGGTGAAAGCTATGTTGGTAGGTTTTTTGGTGTCTGAAATTTTCAATATTCATTAATTGAATAAAATTTATGAAGAGATTAAATCTTAAAGATGCTTATTATTTATCATTAGGCCACTATATTCCTCACTAGTAGAGATTATGCTACTATTCAACGAGAAAGAGAATATGTTCAACTTGAAAGGAATTGCAAAAAGGAATTAGTGCAATTTTTGTCTTCGTCGCTCAAGTTTTAACATCTTTGAAGACTTGTTTGTACAACCGTTTCATTCGCTGGGTAAATTCCATACAGCAATGTATGGTCATATGTAATCAAAGATCCACCTGATTAACAACTTTGTCGATATGGAACCAAACATTTCGAGTTAAATTCACCGTTCACCGTAAATGGACATATGCAAACCTGAGAACCAGATTCATTGAGGGCACAACTACCACGAAGGCCACATGTTGCGAAGACGTCACATTGATTATCAAATGCTTGCCAAACTGACCTCCATGATTTTGATTGGTGTTTTTTTTTTTTCCGGTAAACTGACTTAGAAGATAATTATGGTGAACGAGAAAGATAATTATTGCCTAAGCCTCTCGTTCCAGAATTAGAAGAGATGACAACAATGAAACCAATCTAGTATTGGTTAGAAGGCACATAATTTGTTTATTCATTTATTTGTTTCTTTTTTGAATTTGATTCTTAGCATATAAAAGTAATGGTTCCTACAATCAAGATTATTATCAAGGGGGAAGTTCCAGTGTTTGTCACTTTTTTTGAACGCGTACAACTTTTTCTAATTTGTAATTTTTTTAAATTCGTCACTTTTTAAAAATTTATGTCACTTTTTTGATTTTTTTTTTCACATTTTTAGTATTTCTCACTTTTTTATTTGAATTTTTGTCACTTTTTTTTAGTGTGTCAATTTTTTATAGTTGTCTTCTTGAAATTTCAATCACTTTTTTAGTAACAAACATCACTTTTTAATAAGAGTGAAATTGTAAAAAATGACACTAAATTTTTTAAAGTGACACTGTGTCACTTTTTTTATAAAAAATAATAAAATTTATCACTTTTTTGTGTGTATAACTTTTTTAAGTGTCATTTTTTTCTGAATTTTTTTTCACTTTTTATTGTTTGTTACTTTTTAAAAATTTGTATCACTTTTTTGAATAACAAACATAGGTTTTGATTGGTGTTTTGTCACTTTTTTGAATTTGTATCACTTTTGAAGTGTTACTTTTTTTGAATTTTATCACTTTTTTTTTGAGTTTGTGTCACTTTTTTAATTTTTTTTTAAAAAGTGACAATTTTTATAAAAAAAGTGACATTGTGTTACTTTTTCATTTTACACAGTATTTTTTACTTCCTAAAAAGCTTTCACATGATTGTTCAAAACACCCCTAATTTTAAGGATATTTTTGTAAGTACCCCTCATCTCAAGCGCGTTCTAATAACCCATGTCATCTCGGATAAATAGGGTAAAGATATGTTCAGGCAAAGCCATCAATGAGTTCGCAGCTCCATGTCTTGATACAATGGAAGTCCTAAATTTAATATCAATAATAAAATCTGACTTCATGATTTATTTGTTGAATCAATAAAATCATCCGCAAACCTCGTTTTCTGCTCGCGAAACGTAAATGGAATGCGAAGTATGAAAGGCTTGCACCAGACCTAAGTGAGCCATTCCCCCATCAGTCTGGTTAAAAAATCGTTATTGTTCACATGGACAAGTATTCAAAGCGTGACTTTCAAGCCAATAAATGATTAATCAATAAGAGGCTACCACTTATCATTTTTCCTAAATGACTGAATTGCCCCCAAAGTCTTAAGGGAAATCCAAAAATACTCTCACCTAAGAGAAGGAAACTATGCAAAATTTCTCTCTCTCAAATAATCATTTTTCTTGTTGCTCCAATTTGAGCATCAAAACCATCGAGTTTAGGATACAAAAACCATGGCTAAGTGAGGAATTTATCAATCTGATTTTTATGAATAATATGTTATGTATATACACAAGATAAATATACATTTGATTTTCAACTTTCTTGCTATATCTCATGTCGTGGTGATACCGAAACTCCTATTTTCAACTAGCGCTTGGATGCGTCTGCTCGGGGTACGAATTAACGAATATATGGATCATAGATATGATTGTGCTGATTTTTCGCAGCCATACATGGGCTCTCAATTTGTTATGGTTGTAACTGCAAAACAAGATTTGACAAAGCGAAGATTTGCAGCTTTGAGCCTATCCATGGAATAAATATAATATATTTGAACGAGCATTGAACCACAATCCTGTGTTTCCAGGTCTATTTACTAACGGAATTGCCTCCATGATTTGGTTTTTTGTCAATCTTCTACCCTTTGCCAAAAGCAAGTCCCAAGTACTAGAAATGACTAATTCCTTTGATGGAGAAAATCATCTGTCTTTTCATAAATATTCTTACAAATTTTGCTACATTTTCCTCGAAGAGAATGTATCAAGAATAAGCTATCGCAATTAGCGTTTGCAACATGGTTGTTTATGATTGTGATTGTAACATCATCTTATGTTGCTTCTTAAATTCTACGACGACAGTGTCAATGCTCGACAGTCAACGTCTGAGGTTAATTATCGTCAAAGAACTAATGTAATTATTGGATGCAATAGACAATGTTTCATCCCAAGATCCTTGGTGAATACTTCGAAATTCAAGCAAAAAGGACATTAAGAAAATATACTCTATCAACGATTACATCCAAGATTTTGAAAAATGGTGAATTACTGCAATCTTCTTTATTAATCCACATGCCAAAGTTTTCCATGGACAAAATAGCAAAAGCTATGTTATGACATATATTTAAGGTCTCGTGATTTTGAACTTTTTGTTCATACTATAGTACGTTTTTTCTAAGGAGAGGCCTAATCCATCCTAGTACTATTTTCTTTTGTTAATAAAAAGTAAAATAAAATTCTCATGGGAGGAAAAATTAAATAAATAAATAAAAAATTGACAACCGCTAAAATATGAGGAGTCCAAAACCAAAAACTCCACCGAACGCATACAGAAACCCAATAAGCAGCCTAGCATACCGCTTCTTTGTCCGAAAAATTACACACATAAATTTTGTATGAAACTTTTTTTTTTTCATTATTCTTCGTATTTCTCAAAAATAATATCCCGAAATTCATGAGAAAATAAATTGGGTTTCCAAATTGAAGAAAAAAATCATAAGTTTTTCTTCAAAATGCGTGCAATTAATTCCGCGTCAAAAGCGCTTACGCGCTTGTTCTCGTGTCGGGATTTATTCCGACGACGGATAATAAAGTGTACTGATTACAATCAGATTCGGTGCTTGAGTCCAATTGGAGGGTCAAGTGCATTTTCTTCAGCCAATAAATCAGCAGTAGCTGGTTCCTGGAATTTTAGTTTAGGGGATTCGGGAATTTTATCGAATAATCATAATGTTATTGTCCAGAAAAGGGGATTTTTGGGGTGTGGCGATGGCGAAGAGGGGAATATGTTAGCTAAAGTTTACGAAGAGAGACGTGTTATGGGGTATGCTTCTTTCAATTATGACTTCCCATTTTTCTTTTTATTATTCTTTAATTACATAAGTGTGTTGTGCCCAATTATGTTTATATACTGTATGTATATGCCTGTGTTTCTTTCTCTGAAAGTTTTGAAATAATTTTATTTTTATTTTTTTGTATTGCAACAAGGGATCCTGAATTGTTATTGAAGATTTAATCTTTGGATAGCTTAAATGAATGGTGAAGCAATTGAGTTTTTTTTTTATAAATTTAATTTGGTGCGTGATGAAACAGATTCATTGTGAATAACACACATGTTTATAATAGATATACAATGTGCTTGTTAAGGGATAAATTCCACATTGCATAAAGATATAAACGTAGATCAATATACAAGGACTTGTATTAATAAGTTTGATATTTTAAGATGAAACTAAAGTCTTAATATGATATTAAGCTCAAACGAACAATTTGATCTACTTAAATAAGCACATTGATTTCAAGATTAGCATGTTCTAACGAGCCACATCTTGTTGGAACATATTAAGGGATAAATTTCACATTAAATAAAGATTTAAACAAAGATTAATATACAAGTGTTTGAATTACTCTTCTTAATAACGTTGATCTTATAAGATAGAACCCGAGTCTTAATACAATATTGAGTCTCAGAAAATAAGTTATGATGTCCTGGACTTCTAGATTATCCTTTACTCCTACACAGGGAGACATTAGTGATATATTGGAAGCAAGGTCTAAAAATCCAATGCTATTTAGTAGAGTGTACCCTAGAGAGGGCTGAATTTTTCCCCCAGATTTACTATGGGGGCCGATGGTTCAAATTGTAGGAAAGGAAGTATGATTTTTTCCTGCTCGTCTTCATTTTTGCCTTCATTAACTGAAAACAAACAACACATGCCCACACTTCCACATATTATCAGATTATATTCATGGTACATACATAATTTTCTAACAATTTGTTGGATGATAAAGTTGTCAAACATGCACAAAAATTTATATTATAAAATTTGTTGTCAAGCTTGATCAAACTAGAAATGAAATCCTCAGCTCAACCCCTTACTAGACTGGTTGAGCTGGGAGAGACAGAGCTATGAAGCACACAATTGCAAATTTTTTTGACTGAATTGAGTTAAGACATCATTTAGAAATCAAAATCAATTTCTATGAATGTCCAATGCTGTTTTCCCATCACGTGTCTTACGATTCTCACTATTTCTCAAATCTTTAAATGTGACTTTTTAAGTTTTTTGATCATCTGCTAGATGAACTGACTATCTTTTGATTGTTAGATACTCCCCAGAGCAATTATTTGCTGTGGTTGCTGCTGCAGACTTATATGAGGATTTCCTTCCTTGGTGTCAGCGATCTGAGATAATTCGACGCTATCCCGATGGATCATTTGATGCAGAGCTAAAAATTGGTTTTAAATTTCTTATTGAGAGTTATATATCCCATGTGGAGTTAAAGAAACCAAAATATATAAAGGTAAAAAACACTTGAGTATAAATGGCTTATCTTCCTCTATGTATTAGTATTTTCTATATCTTGTTCACTTATTTGTTGGCAAGTCATGTTTGCTTGTTTATCCTTAATTGGTTTTTTAGTGTGTGTGTGTGTGTGTCTCAGAGAGAGAGAGAGAGAGAGAGAGAGAGAGAGAGAGAGAGAGAGAGAGAGAGAGAGAGGAAATTTATGCTGGTAAACAACATAAACTTTTGTTTATGTTTGTTATTTTATTTCAATTTTTTCTTAACAAGTTTTATCTGCACAATTTGACTTCAGAGGACTGCTCTTAAAATGTTGAGATCAATAGAACATGACTGGTATCTTTTTCCTATTTGCATGACTTCTCTGTTGAGTTCTTGGTTTGAGTTCCTTTTTTTCTAATTCTCTTTGATGTGGGTAAGGGACGTGGGGAGGGTGTTTATTCTTTCTTAATTTCATACAATTTATTTATTGGTTAGGATGGACAATAAGAATTAGAATACATAGATGAATTGGATGTATTTACGGTTAAAGCAGGGCGTTCTTTGGGGTTATTAACTTATTATACATGCTAGGAATACTGCTATGATTCGTCAACTCGAGTTAATGACTCATCTGTGGATTTTAACTCTCTCTCTCTCTCTCTCTCTCTCTCTCTCTCTCTCTCTCTCTCTCTCTCTATTTGTGCATATGTGTGGTGCACAGGCTACAACTCTGTGGATTTTATCTCTCTCTCTCTCTCTCTCTCTCTCTCTCTCTCTCTCTCTCTCTCTCTCCCTATTTGTGCATATGTGTGGTGCACAGGCTACAATTTAGTGAACCTATGTTCAATGTCTTTCCTACTTCCCTTCAAAATTCTAGACTTTAGTATGGATCGTGAACAAGATGTGGAGTTCTTATTGGTGGTAATTGATTTCCCTCATTTGCCTGACAATATTGACATTAGTATGGCACGGATCATCGATATCCATGTTATTAGTTGATCATAGTTTGTGAATCTTTCATTGTTATTAATTTGAAAGCTTAACAAGGGTATGTCAAATTTGTTTGCAAGCCAATTTGTGGGTTTTTTCTCCGCAGGAGATATTAGTTCTGAGATTATTTAACATTATGTTGGTTGAGATATTTGATATTTTGAAGTTAAAATGCTGTAAAGGAGGAGATGTCAATTAAATGAGGAAAGGCTGCCTATTGGTTCTGTTTCTTTAGTGTTCAATGGCAGATTAATAACTTCTGTTTGTTTTAAGAAGATTGTTAGAACATTTTTGGATTTCATATTTGGTTCACCAATTTTCTCCTTTGCCTATTGTGGATCGTAGGAAAAAAAAAAAAAGAGTAAAGAGGATTCTCTGGACATCTTCTTGATTATGGAAAGCCAAAATTCTGGGACGAGTTTTCCTTCAACAAATGAGTATGACGCAGGATAGGGTTACTGTTCACATGTTGCCTGTTGAGAGATCTATATATCTCACAGTCTTTTCTGATTAATTTGATTTTTTAGTGTCAATGTAATTATTTATACCTTGGGGGACTGTAGATAGTAAAAATCAATTGCATAGATGTCCTAAGCCACTAATCTTGTTTTCCTATAAATGTAAAATTATGGGGTTTTGGCCTTGATGATAGGTGAATGTCTTTGGCTCCTAAGATATTTTAAGATCTTCATTAAGTGTTTTCCCTCGGTTTTCCCTTTGAACTAACCTTTGTTTTGATTTGAAGTGTGAAGTGAAGGCTGCATGGGGTTTATCATCCTCTGACTCTCATCTGCTTGATTAGGTTGCATCTCATGCTGATTCTTGAATAATCCACATTGCTTTGTCTAGAATTTCTCTTAGATTGGAACCCTTGCTCGAAATTTGAACCCTGAATGAATCGGAATCTCCGTTCCAAAACCGTACGTGAGATTTTTAGTACAAGTAGCTACGGGGTTTGAGGAGCTTGGTCTTACTTCAACGTCGAGAACGAAAAATTTCCTTTATTTCTTCTTTTGTCTTTCTTTATGAATTTTTCTAGATTTTCCTTCCTTTTCTTTTTCCACAGTTCGCGACCCGAGTGGATATTCAAATATCCGTCCTTTTTTATTTTTCTCCTTGTCAAAAAATTGAAATCCGCCTCTTGAATCACCAAAGATCCCTATTTCTGAAATAGAGAAAAAAGGGGGATCCTTTATTTCAGGCTTAAGATGAAAAGGGATTCAGAGTATCCTTTCCTATTTGATTGTTTTTTTCGACTGGACATGTAAGGGTAAAGCATTGTTTCGGTAGAAGTGCAGCCTCTGACTCTCACCTACTTGACTATGTTGCTTCCTATGTGAAATACTAACTTATATTAGATAAAAAATATAGTCTAATTCATGTTCCCAAATTCATCATCTCAGTCCACAGAAGGAGCACTTTTCTGAATAAGTTGCTATATTTGGAAAGAAATGGGGGTGGTAATGCTTGTGAACTTGAAAATTGACTTTTTCTATTTGCTTTTATAAGGGAAACACGTTTTGTAGATTGATCAGCTTAAGCATACATAATTGCTCAATTAGTTTGTTAAGCTTCCAGTTTATCATCCAAGGAATTCTTGTTTACATGCAAAGAGCTGTTTTATACAATTAACTAACTTCAAATTTTGTTAATTCTATTTTTTCCCCTTCTTGCAGACAACTTCCTCCCAAAGCAGTCTTTTTGATCATTTAATTAACATCTGGGAATTTAATGAGGGGCCTGCTCCAGGAACCTGCAACCTTCATTTCTTGGTGGACTTTAAGTTTCAGTCACCATTTTATCGACAGGTGAGCACCAACATTGTGTTAATTTGTGTTGTAATTCATAGAAGAGTATAATCAAAACAATACTTTCTTCAAGCGGAAAAACAATGGGTTAGGGATATTTTTGTCTGGTAATTGTTACAGCATTTGATGCCTGGTATCACTGAAAGAAGTCTAGTTTCCCCTTCACAGTATTTAGACTTGTGATGAAAATATTCTACAGTATGAGGATATTCTCAATGGCAATAAAGAAAAATCTTCCTTAATTGTTATAGTAGGAATACAGATGAGATATCAGAATTCTTGCCAAGGCAACATCAGAATGATGGAAAATTTAGGATCTCTCTTGTGCCATTGGTTGGTGATTCTATTATTGCCCCTTGTTATATGGGATCATTCATTCCCTCCAGTAATCACCTATATAAAGCACTGCATAATCCTGTTTTTAGCTGCATGCAGTTGGGATTTAGGTCAAATCACATTTCTGCCTTCTCCAGTTTTATTTCCATCAATGATTAGTTTTTTTTCTTTAAACTGTATTAATTTATAGTGTTAAGAGGAGGTTCAACAATATTAGCTCAATATCGACAAAAATATGCACAAATAAGAACTAAAGAAAGCACTGAAAAGTAAACTTGATTAATCGTTGCCCCAGGGCAATAACCCAAATTACGCCAGTGCCTCAGTCACTGAAAAAATAGCCACCGTTCATAATGGAACACAACCAAGGTGAAATGAACAGATCTAGACACTCAAACAGTAACCCCTAAAAGATCACAATAAATCAGCCTTCACTCAAGAACACTTGTTCACACAAGCACATCGCATTCAACCCAAATTAGAAATCACTCAAAATTACAACAGAGAAACCACAAAATCAAAAGAGAGTTTTGATTTCAGAGAAGGAGAGTCAAGAGCTCGAACGGCGCAGAAGAGAAAAAATCAGAGAGAGTGTACAGTTCCAACCCTAGGAGGCCTTTTATATGAGTCACCCAAAGGTCTCCATCCAACGGTCTTGAAGATGACTCTTGGCAACATCAGGAGCATCCATTTCAAATAAGGGAGAAACATGGCTTTACTAATTAAAACACGACTTTGCATCAAAGAATCAGTCAACTGGTCAACATTCCAGTCAGTAGGTTAATTGGAATCATTGTGCCAACCTTTCATATAGTTTTTCTTAGTAGTGTTAAACTTCAATGTCTATGCATCTATTTCTTGGAATTTGGCACTTCCATTACATGAATTTCTATCATGTTTTCTAATTAAATGTTACGGTTGCCCAAATCAAATCATATTCAAGGCACAACATTTTTAAGCACAGCAGCCTAAACTTCTCCCAGTCCCATTCCTCTAGTTGTTATGTGTGGTATTGCTATTATTTTGCCAAATGGATAAAATTGTGGATGCGAGAAAGATACTTAGTGGCTATGTTGTCATGAATTATATGTTTGCATTATGTCTCGAGTAATATACTGCAATATCAGTCTTATGCTCAATAAATCTGAGCTCGACACGAATTATTTTTTGTTACAATATAAGTCTTACTTTCAACTAATTTCTAACTCAACTACATTAACCATTTTTCTTTTGTTTGATTGATTTAGAACTACTCTACTGGAATGTCCTTTGATTTCTGTAACATTTGGTCTAAACTGAAAATTAATATCTGGAAAAAGGGACAAGCTTTGCTTGTTAACTAGAACTGACTATGCCGGTAAACATTATCGACACTTTGTGGTCAGTGGTCATATCTTAAATGAACTCTTGGTGCACCTCATAAACATTGTGGTGACTGTTGTCTTGACTTTAAATATAACTTTTCCTTGTTTGCTGTTGGGTTTGTCCCTTATTGTGAATATTTTCATATTACATATGTTGCCTGACGTTAAGATATTATTTTGCTTCAGATCGGAGTGGAAATGTGTGCCTGGAATTGAGTTTTTATTCATAATGGGTTTATTTGAACATGAGTGCCTAGTACATATGATCTGAGTTGTAGAATAAAAACATATATATTTTTAGCCCTTTTCCTTCTACAGCTAAGCATGTAATGGGTTTTTTGCTGACAGATGGCAAATATGTTCTTCAAGGAAGTGGCCTCTCGATTAGTTGGTTCATTCCATGAACGATGTCAATTGATATATGGTCCTGGAGTCCCAGTTCTCGAAAATACTTATGAACAGAGATCGTGAAAAGTTACATTCTTCAATTCCTTTACGGTGATATCTTCAAATCCAGTGCTAGATGAGTTAATGATTTTTAAGTAAGCTCAATTTTTTTTCTGAATCAGATTCAACCCCTCACTTTATTCTGTGTTGTTTTGTTTAAGCCACTGATCACTGTATGTGGCTTCTACATGTTCAATTTGAAGGCTGAAAGGTGCCGACTTGGCATGCCTGGACTCCCGTTCCTTCTTTAATTTACTCAACTACTTCTTTCCACCCTATAGGCAGAAAAAATACAATTTTTCCAGTTTCATATTTCTTTAGATATGATTGTACTTTGAATACAGCTCCACTGAGTGGATTAATGTTGCAGCTTTGATATTGTGTCTCTTCCTCTAGAGCTAGATGATACTCAGGGTGGCTCCAAATATACGACGACTATGATTTTCTTTATAGAACATTGCATTCCATGATGCCTAATCCTTGGTCATGACATTTTGTATCGAGCTCTCTGTAACTAACGCTAAATTCACTTTAATGCTGAGACGGTATTCATGCTAAACGGTTATTAGATGAACTTCGCTAGGGAAGAAATGTTGTTCATTGGAAGTTTGAATCGTCGCGCTTTTTGTGTTGGTGCTATGGATTCAAAATTATAATCAGTTAAGGAATTGTTTACCCAATAAAACGATTAACCCTTTCAAGTCAGTAGAAATTTTCTTTCGATTCCAAAGTAGGATTTAGGAATTAGAGAATATTACTTTGGACTTCCCGGAAAGAAAAGAAGAAAGGAGGGTAAGATGAGAAATTTATTATTATTTATTCAGAGGATAGGATATGCGGAAAAAATTAATCCACATAACAGTCCAGGATTCATAAAGGGCCATCTTGAATTTCCAATGGCATTGATTTTTCTAAATTCATTTGTTATTAAAATTATTTTCAACCACAGATCAAATAAATTTTTTTACTTTTTGATCATATATTTTCTAAAAAAATTTATTTTTCGCTTGAAAAAAATTGTTCCAAACAAAGTTATAAACAAGTAAACTTATGAACATGTCATGATTTCTTATTTATCAACGACGATTACATGTTTGTACATCAAAATCAAATAACGTTAAAAGTGGAAATAAATTAAAATATTCTATGGTATATTCAAGTAAACATTAAAAAGCCTAATAAGAAGATAAGAAAGAATGATCCAAATTGTTGATAATATTATGGATAAAGAATTTACGATTCACAAAATCTTCATTCCTCTGATAACAATCTTGAAAGTCGCAACCATTCTTGAACTCTCTATTTTCTTTTTCTGTCACACTTTTTTCCATTGTGTTTGGTCTTGTAAGCCCACCACCAGATGGCAAAGTGTAGCTAGCTATACTTCTACTTCTTAGCATCGGCAATGCAATCTTTGTAGGATCAAATGAAATCTTTAAAGTTGATATGCACTTCATCAACCCGAAGAACCAGAACTGAACGAGGAGGGAGCTAATGGCACAGGAAGAAAATCCATGGATCTAACCAGTTAATATATGTGATGATTGAGTGTTCACAAAATTCAACGTGGCAATGAATTAATGTTGAAGATTCTTACACGTTTATTCTAGTCAGATTTCACCAATACAGCTACGTCACAAGCTAATCATTTTTTCCCAATTATTCATCCATTCTCGTTGCAAATTATTTCTCAAATCTTTCAGCTGTGTGGAGTGGAGCATCCATAGTAAAAATGAATAATGACAACTGCCCTCTTATGATCCGAACACTCCAGAAATGATAATTGTACAGATAAGTTGCAAAGACAATTTTATGGGGGCTGAGGTGGCAACACCTGAGTGGATGTTTTAAGTTCTTATATGTGCTTTCTGTCCAAAATCTAATGAAATGTTGTCATGTGATATTCTGTAAATCTATCAGTACAATTTGTCCATGCATGTAGCATTTTTCCCAAACAATCTACAATGTGTTATAGCATTGGAAGGATACAATGTTTCTACAAATTAGAAACTGAAGATGATGCAGTCGCTCATGGATTCTTACAAATATCGAATAGAATCAATAATAGAAATCGAAGATGATGCAGCGAGTCATGGATTCTTACTAATATCGAATAGAATCAAGAAAGAAATTGAACGACTCCAATGGCTCCATCCATTCTTGATAAAAGAAAACCAACCAAAAACAATTACAGTCTTCAGTTTTATCCAAGTAAGCAATGGTTGTAATTTTTTGAAATTCAAACGATTATAAAACGTCTATAAATATATGATTTTATTACAATACTTCTCAACTCGATTGTTTGAGAATTCGTTCATCAAATCGATTATGCTATTTAATTGTGATTTTGTACTAGAATAAACATTTCACTAAAAAATAATTATTTATAACAGCTCAAAAACGTCTTAATCACGGTCTTGTCTCTTATAAATAAATAAGTCCACTCAAAGTCGTCTTGTTTATTTAATACATGATTGTTCCAATGTAACTAATAAATAAATAAATAAATAAATCAACGATATAATCTTTGTATTGACATATTCAGCATGGACAGTACAATTGTGTTTGATGTTAACTATATTTAACGATAAAAGCTATGAAAACCGGTGTCTTGAAATGACACTGTTTCTTGGTTACGAATGAGGAAGATTTTTGTAAAATGTCTTGGTCGAATTTTTGAGGGAGATGTAGTGATTGTAATGTCACGTATATGTCGGGCAACCAAAGAGAAGAAGATGTAAGAGTTGTGACACGTTTGAGGGAACAATAATTGCTCAATGAAAATTCTAATATTTGCATAATTCGTGCAATTGAAATATTGGATATCTCCTTACTAGGGTAAACCTAATGTAAACTTATTTTGTACAACTCTTTTACAATTTTGTATTAGAAATTTTGAGAATGTATAAAGGGTAGCCTTAGATAGGACAAATATAATCGAATCAAGTAACGATGTATTAGGAAAACACGACAAGCATATATTTAGCCGATGTGATAAGTTGAAATAGTAATTTAAAGCATTTTTAAAAAACTCTCTATTTATAAAGAGCATATTTAAATTTATAGAAAAATGTTTTTATACATTTTAATAATGTTCTCTATTTTTTGCTATTTATTTTTTTAAAAAAATTATTGATTCTCCTCATCTTTTATTTTTTATTTTTCTTTTATGATTTGAATAATTGAAGGAGTAAAATATTGAAATCTGTAATTTATTAATTTGTGAAAATACTTTTTTTTTTTTTTTAAAAAAAAGAGTGCTTGGTTGAAGTTGAGTTTGAAGAAAATTGCTGAAAGTAAGAATAGATTATAGGTTTGGATTTCCAAATTTGCAGAGTAAAAAGCTAACTATCGTAATACAATGACACTTCGCAAGATTTTTTTTTTTTTAAAAAAAACTTGCTATTTCCATTTGGATGCAAGATGGGAAAATAATTACAATAGTCTAGTTCATTTGAGCTTTCCAAAATACAAATAAAATAAGAGTAAGTTCGTTTGAAATCATCCCGTCAACAATAGTCTAATAAAAGGGATACATATAGTACTTGGTTAATAATTATAGCGGAAGGATCTAATGAGGATCAGTGCTCATCTTATATTAAGCACCGAAGACGTGTTATATAAATTAACTGGTGTATTTTAAACTTAATTCAAATATTGAGGCCCACCATAAATTTATCTACTAATGAACTTATATGATAAATCATTGGTGCTTAACATATGATGAGCACCTCAGTAAATTATCCTTGAATAATTATCTGTCAATAGTGTGTGTAGGAGTGTTTTTGATATTGTGTCAAATAGAATTTTTATATACTTAACATCTAAAACAATTTTTTTTTTCTGAAACTCATTTTTAATCACAATAAAATATTCTGTGCATAAATCTAAATTCTTTTTCTATTTTTTAATCATGCATTTTTAAAAAAAATCACTATTCAAAAACTCATTTTTTAGAGAAAAAAAAAAAAGAACTCATTTTAATGGTGGTTAAACATGCCTATTAATGAACATCAATCCCATGTCTATTGTCTCAACGCGAAGAAGTACAAGATTAGATGCCACCAGAGAACTGCCGATGTCTGAGGAAAAATTATAGTTAAGTCTTTGAACAATTGTTGTAGCCAAATAACTTCAGTGAAAGCTTTGAGCCCAGGCTCTATATTCTTCTGATTCATTGTAGAAAATTTGGCCACTAAAGGTTGTTTCCTTGAGCCAAGTAATCTACAGTGAGATTACAAATCAATAATTTGTATCGTTATACACACATAGCCCCTATTTGGTGTGGATTAAAATCATTTTTTTAATAGATTTTGATAAAAAATGATAAAATATGTGGTTGAAAAATTGTAAGTTCCATAAAATATGTGATTAAAATTAATTGTTGACTTTGACTTAAATCAAAATCTGGATATTAATCCCTTCCAAATAGGGGCATAATTTATATGGAATTGGTAGAAACAATCTCTCTAATACAAGCAATGACCTCGTACATTTTGGAACGCTCTAAAATGAGATAAAAATTTGGTCTTGTAATGAATGGTCATCTTGATGAAAAACCAAGATGAGATTACTACACGTAATGGAAATGGATTTAGCATCCATTACTAGCTAGCGTAAACTCTATTGATTGAGATTCTAGTGAGGAAAAAATGTTAGCAGAACTTGTATTAGGCATCGAGGAATACGTGAATCAAGATTTGTATAGTTTATTTGATTTATGTTTAAAGAATATGAACATAAGCCTTAACACTGTGGCATATGCTTCTTGACCACCTATGAAGTAAGTAAATAGCAAGATCATTACTCTCCCATGGTGTAAGACCTTGACGATTATGCGAATCGTGTATATATTATTATAACTTCTGACTATTTCTCCGAATTTTATTTCAGCGTTATTACTCTTATCATTTTAACAATGACTATGAATATGATTCATTTGTTGAGATATATCTAGAAAACCATCTATTTCGATTTGAAAATTCTAGTAGGAAACAAAGACTAGCATTACAACTAATTTTGTCTTCCATTTTACATTTTCTATTTTCTAGGATTTTTGCTGAGGTGCTGACACATGTCAAAATTAATTAAGGGTTGTGCTATGTGTACATTATGGTACACATAGCCGTGTCCATAATGGACACGTGTGTCCTTCCTATAGGGAGGGCGTCGGCCCACTAGCATCCCCCCCCAATAGGGGGGGGGGGGGGGTCGGGTGTCCATAATGGACACCTCTATGGGTACACTTATTTACCCATAGCACAACCCATCAAATCAAGGCACATAAACCTTACAGTCCCTCATTGCTGCTTTATTCCGATATGTAAACATTAACAGAATGCAAGAGAGAGAATCTAATTTTAATTCCCTTGTTTCTTGTACAAAAAAACAGCTATTAACCTTCAAAGAATGAATAAATTATAACATACATCGGCCGCCTTCAATCAGCAGAAAGATATTATTATTATGAACAAAACTAAAGGAACAAAATCCCAGGGTCGAAAATAAATTATGTACAATAATTTCAAAGCCATATAACAAAATCTACAAAAATTCTCAGCCACCTTCAACAATGGTTCTCACCAAGCTTTAGAAACTCAAAACTATGCTCCTCCTCCTACTGCATCCCCACCCATAAT